>JAQQSK010017584.1:0-10081 GCA_028658325.1 Potorous gilbertii | reverse complement strand
CTCTGTGAATCCAGTGAGTTGAGTGAATTGGGCCTTCCAATGGGTTTCATTTGCAAAGACTGTAAATTAATGATCTGCTTCAAATGGTGATTTGGAGGCTCATGAGAAATTGTTTTAATGCTGACGAAAACAAATGAATGTCTCTTATAATGAATATCAGATTAGTGAGGCAGTAATGTAAAGATCTGCTAAGTAACAGATCTCTAGACATAAGACCCAGGAAGATGAGTTCTAATCTTGCTTCAGACACTTACTAGCTACTCGAGTCAGAATACTTGTCTCTTTTTCCTTATCCATAAAATGGTGATAAGACCATAGCACTCACCTTCCAGAAAGTAAATAAAGTAGCATGTGTAAAGTGCTTCATAAACCTTAAAGAACTATGGAAATGCTTCTTCTTACTGTTGTTATGTCATTATTGTTTTCATGTACCATAGCATTTGGACAGTTAGTTTTCTCCCTGAGGAAGATTGGATAGGAGTAGTCTCTTTGTTCCTACCCAGCTTTCTCATGTATTATTCAGGGATCTTGCTCCAGATCAGATGAGATAATTACTTAATATCAAGAATGACAACTGGAAGAGACATTTTAGAGCCTCTTATTTTAACTCCTTTCTAGAACTAACACTTAGCATATAGCAGGTGCTTAATAAATGCTTGTCAGTTTGACTTGACTTGACTCTCTGAGTTTCAGTTTACTAATCCGTGAAATAAAGGCATTGCAGAAGAGCATCTCAAAAGTCCATCCTTGCCTGATGTGTTCAGTTATGACCCAATTCTTTGTAACCCCATGAATTATATCCTACCAGGTCCTTCTTTTCTCCATTATCCCCTAATCTGTCCAAGGTCATATTCATTGATTCCATGAAATTACATATTCATCTCATCTTCTGTTATCTTCTCTTTTTGCCTTCAGTCTTTTCCAGCAGCAGTCTTATCCAGTGAATCCCATCTTCTCCTTATGTGGCCAAAGTCCTTAAACTTCAGCTTCAGTATCTGTCTTTCCAATGAATACTCACAGTTAATTTTTTTAAATACTGAGGGATTTGATCTCTTTCCTGTCTAAGGAACTCTCAAAAAGTCTTCTCCAGCACCATAATTCAAAAAGCATTAATTCTGGCACACCCAACTTTCTTTATAATCCATCTTCTATAGCCATGTATAGCTACTGGAAAAACCAGAGCTTGGACTTGCCTTTATCAGCAAGGTTGCATCTCTGCTTTTTTGTATGCTGTCAAAATTTACTATAGCTTTCCTTCCAAGGATCAAATGTCTTTTAATTTCATGGTGTAATGGCAATCAATGTGGATCTTTTGCTGTTTTTGTTTTATTAAAAGTGCCTTTGATTGAATAATGTGATTAAGGAGGTTCTTTCTCACCCATTGGTCAGCCTGGCCATTGTGGGAAGCTTGATTAGGGCAATTGTTTTATTAGAGTGTCCCAAGTACCTTTTTTTTTCCTATTGAAGAACTGGATCAGAGGGTTTATACCCTCAGGCTCTCAAAAGTGTATAAATACTCTGAGGGTGAGGTTTTACTTTGGGGTTTACTGACTAGAAATATTTGTTTGGTCACAGAGACTCTGGGAAGCCATTAAGGAGAGACCCTTAAACACATATATTAACGCCCAGAAGTTACCCTTTCTGGTAATTATGTTTGTATGCAATGGTCAGAAATATGTGTGTATGTAATGGTCAGGCAGTTTGGAAGCGCTATCTATTGATTTATTTTTAATTTCTCTGAAATTTTGATTTTCTCTGATACCTATGCTTGATTAAAGTGCTTGTTAACACCTTGAAAGTTGCTCTCCTTTTATGAATACAGATCTAACAACCTGTGATAGCAGACCCCCCTGTGTATGTTGCAGTGCTCACTGATACAGGGCTGTAGTTGCCATCTGCAGTGATCTTGGAGCCCAAAAATTTAAAATCTGACACTGCTTCCATTTCTTCTCCCTCTGTTTACCAGGAAGCAATGAGACAAGATGTTATGATCTTAGATTGCTTTTGTATGTGAACCTTCAAGTCAGCTTTTACACTTCTCTTTCACCCTCATTGAGAGGCTTCTCAATTCTTCACTTTCTGATACCAGAGTAGTATTTTCTGCATACCCAATATTATTGATATTTCTCCCTGCAACCTTAAATACAGCTTTTGATTTATCCCACTTGACATTTTGCATGATGTACTCGGCATATAATTTAAATAAATAAAGTGACATAGTGCAGCCTTTTCATAGTCCTTTCCCATTCTTGAAAAAATAGTTTTTCCATGTCCAGTTCTAATACTTGCTTCTTAACTTGCATACGGATTCCTGAGGAGACAAGGAAGACGATCTGGTACTTCTGTCTCTGAGAATTTGCCACAGTTTGTTGTGATCCAAAAAGTCAAAGGCTTTAGTGTAGTCAATGAAACAGAAGTATCTGTCCAACATGCTTTCTTCACAATCCACCAAATGTTGGCAATTTGATCTCCAGTTCCTTTGCCTCTTCAAAAACCAGCCTACTCTTCTGGAAATTCTCAGTTCACATATGGCTATGGCTAACTTGTAGAATCTTAGGCATAACATTGCTGTGTATGAAATGAGCACAGTTGTTCAAAGTTTGAACATCCTTCTGCATTGCCTTCTTTAGCATTGGGACGTAATCTTTTGTAGTTCAGTAGCCACAGCTGAGTTTTCCAAGTTTGCTGTCATATTAAGTGCAACACTTTGACAGAATCATCTTTTAGGATTTTAAATAGTTCAATAATCTCCTCTAGCCTTATTATCAATGTATCCTCAGGCCCACTTAACTTCTTTCTCCAGGATGTATGGCTTTAGATCAGCAGCTACAACATCACAGTTATTGATGGTGTAAAGATCTTCCTTGTATAGTTCTTCTGTATATTCCCACCACTGCTTCCTAATCTCTTTTACTTTTGTTAAGTCTGTACCATTTTTGTCTTTTATAATGCCAGTTTTTGCATGAAATGATCCCTTGATATCTCCAATTTCCCTGAAGAGATCTCAGATTCTCATTGGAATAGATTGCAATGGAACAGACTCCCATTCTATGGTTTTCTTTTTTTGCATTGCTCTGGAATTTTGCAGTCAATTGGGCAAACCTTTCCCTTTCTCCTTTGCTTTTCACTTTCCTTCTTTCCTGGCATAGTTTTAAAGCTTTATCACACCACCATTTTACTTTCTTGGTCTTTTTCTTTGGGATTTTTTTTTGTTGCAGTCTTCTCTACAATATCACAAACTTCCATCCATATTTCTTCAGGCACTCTATTTACCAGATCTGATTCCTTAATTTATTTTTCATCATTTCCACCACATATTCATAAGGGTTGTTATTTAGGTTAAACCTGTGCAGTCTGATGAATTTCCCTGTTTTCTTCAATTTGTCTTGTTTAGTCATTTAGACGCTCTGTGACCCTTTATAGGATTTTCTTGGCAAAGATACTGGAGTCATTTGCCGTTTCCTTCTCCACTGCATTAAGGCAAACAGAGGTTAGGTGATTTGCTAAAATCAACCCCCTAGTGAGTACCTGAAGTGAGATTTTAACTCAGCTCTTCTTCATTCCAGACCCAGTGCTACCTAATTGCCTCAATTTAAATCTAAATTTCACAATAAGAAGCTCATGATCTGAGTTACAGTCAGCTCCAGGTTTTGTTCTGACAACAACCAATAGAATTTCTCCACCTTTGACTGAAAAGTGTAAAACCAATCTGATGCCAATATTGACCATCTGGTGATGTCTGTGTTGGGTTGTTGAAAAAGAGTGTTTGCTATAACCAGAGAGTTATCTTGACAAAATTTTATTATTTTCTGCCCTGCTTTATTTTATACTCTAAAGCCAAGCTTGCCTGTTTATCCAATTATCTTTTGATTGCTTACTTTAGCATTTCAGTCCCCTATGATGAATGTGACATCTTTCAAAGTTATTTCTAGAAGTTGTAGGTTTTAATAGAACTGAGCAACTTTTGTGTCTTTGGTTGGAGTATAGACTGCTGTTGTGATATTAAATTGTTTGCCTTGGATTCAGACAGACATCATTCTGTCAGTTTTGAGACTACACCCTACTACTGCCTTTTCACTTTTATTGACTATGAGGGCTTGAGGAATTCTTGCCCACAGTAGTAGATGTAGTGATCACCTGAATTGAATTCACCCAATCCCAGTGATTTAAGATCACTGACACCCAAGATATTAATGTCTAATCTTTCCACCACCTGTTTGATCACATTCAGATTACGTTGGTTTATAGACCTTGTGTTCCAGATTCCCATGCAATATTAATCTTTACAGCATCAGACTTTGCTTTCATCATTAGACACATCCACAACTGAGCATCCTTTTGGTTTTGGCCCAGCTGCCTCCCTATTTCTGGACCTGTTTATAGTTGCCTTCCCCTCATTCTTAGTAACATGTTAGACAGTTTCCAACTTGAGGGGCTCGTCTTCTGATGTCCTATCTTTTAGCATTTTAATACTGTTCATGGGGTTTTCTTGGCAAAAATACTGGGTTGCCATTTCTTTCTCTAGTGGATTTCCTTTTGTCACCTTTGCAAGGCTCTTAGCAATCACAAGTCTAGAGCTGAAAGTGACTTTAGAGACCATCTAATCCATCTAGTACAACTCTTTCACTTTACCAATAAGGAAACTAAGTTCCATGGCAATTGTAACTTGAATAAGGTCAAGCAGTTAAGAAGTAACAAAATTGAGATTCAGGCTCAGTTTTCATGACTCCAAACTGCCATGCTATTTTTCTAAACTCATTTTTATAAATGAGGAGAATGAGGTCCCAAAAAGCAAAATGACTTGTGTTCAATGACACAAGCAGAAAATAACCAAGAGGGGACTGAAGGGTGAGACCTATCACTATAAACCTAGCTTTTGCAATCTGCCTTCTCTCCAATTTTGGAGCTGAGGAGAATGAATGACTGTGCAGCAAAGTGTTATTGCTGCAGCCCCAATGGTGAAAAAACTTTTAATCAAAAACTGATAATCAAAGAATATCAGTCTGAAAGGGCTTCCCTGGTCTTCAGTATAACGCTACCCTGAGATGACAAAACTATGGCTTTTTGATGCATTTGGATCCCATTAGTTTTTTTTCCTCTTCTATTAGTTTATTCTTCAATAAAAAGATATAACAGACCCCAACATAGTGATGTCATTTTGGTCCTCTTCAAACACAAAGGTCACCAAGCAACTGTAATGGAATGCAAGAGAGAAATACCTCACTGGGCTGAGTGCAGATCCATATACTGGACTCAAAGGTATGTCCTCCTCTGCAAGTGTACTTAATATTGGAGGGGGCATTCCATGATATGATTTCCTGAGCTAAGGAGTCTCCCAGTAATCCCCCGAAAGTCCCTTTTTCTTGCTCAGGGCTGTTGGAAATATCAACTTACAAACCAATTAACAGCTAAGATTCCTTTTAGACCTACTTCTATTTGATATCAAATTGAGACTAGAGAGAATTAAAGGATATTATATCTGTCACAGACTTTTGAGCTTATCAAGTCCAATCCACTCATTTTATAGGTGAAAAATTGAGATCCAGAGAGAAGAAAGTGATTTGTCCAAGGTTACTCTGTGACAGGCCAGGACTTGAAGCTGGATCTTTGAACTCCTACTACCAATGTACTTTCCACTATTTAATTACTTCAACCTGACAAGAATTTATTAAATGCCATCTATGTACATGGGCATTGTATTAGTAGGTCATGAAGATATAATGATAAAGCTGTGACTTCCCTTGAGGATTATCTATTGTGCTGGATGAATACAACATGCACACAGAAAAGTAAATACAAAATACTTCAAGGAGAGAGTACTAACTAGGGGAATCAGGAAAGAGCTCCTTCTGTAAGAGGTAGTCACAGAGTTGAGCCTTAAAGAAAGTTAAGTATTCTAAAAGACAAATATGAATAACGGAATACATTCCAGAT
Source organism: Potorous gilbertii (assembly GCA_028658325.1). Classification (NCBI taxonomy): domain Eukaryota; kingdom Metazoa; phylum Chordata; class Mammalia; order Diprotodontia; family Potoroidae; genus Potorous; species Potorous gilbertii. The sequence goes on along the minus strand of JAQQSK010017584.1, from coordinate 4,147 downwards.
GTCAGGAACAGCCAGGGCACTTTGATTATAAGGAAGTTATGTAGAAAAGAGTGATGCAAAGTAGAAAGAAAAATAAAAGGTAGGCTGGAGCCAGAGTTTGATGGACTTTGAAGGCAAACTGAGGAATTTATATTTTTGTCCTAGAGATGATAGATGCTGAAGATTTTTTGAGTAAGAGAGTGATATTATCACACCTAGGTTTTAAGTGTATTATTTTGGTAACAGTGTGAAGATGGTTTGGAATGGAAAGATCCTGAAAAAGGGGAGGTCAACTGGGAGGCTATTGTAAAAGTTCCAGTGAGTGGACATGGGACTTGAATTAGGTTGCAAACTATTGAATAGGCAGAGAGAAATGAAAACAAGAGATGGTACAGGTAGCCAAGATCATATATACGTGTGTGGTATATACATACATATATATATATATATATATATACACCTACACACAAACACACATGCATGTATATGTGTACATACGTGTATGTATATATGCACGTTACGTGTGTACATGAAAATGTGTATATGAATGCATTGCGTATATGTGTATCTGTGTATGGAAGAATAGTATAATGTCCTTGTATATGTATTTAAATATAAACATGTTTAAATAAATATATGCAATGTCTCCATATGATTATGATGAGTATATTAGTTGAATTGATGAAACATGCCTGTACACAAGATCCTGAGAGAGGTAGATTAACAAAGAGAACTGGATTCACAGTGAAGTATAAATAAGCTTTAGAGGGACAAACAGGAAGACATGACATTTTCTACATTAGGCAAGATTTCAAAATTTCTGATCCTACGATGCAGAGAGGATTCAGGTCTCTAACATCTGTGATTTGACTTATCACAAAATAAATGGCTAAAATCATGGAATGGGATTTTCTGGCATTAAAAATGTGTATGGTTATAAAATAATTCATATTGGAAAGTGTTCCTCCTTGGGTTTCCCTGCCTCTGTATTGGGCCTTGGAATGTTATTTGTCTTGTATACCCTTGATCCTAGCTTCAGAAAACAATGTTTGATAGGGAGAGGAATTAGTGAAGATGTCCCTGGATGCCTGGAGGGAGGAAAGGAAGGATCCTACAGAAAAAAGGCAAAGCATAGAAGTTAAGAGTTTAAAGACAAACCTTACCTCTCTGGCTTATTTTATCCTAGAAGCATGAAATACTAATCCCTAAGAAGAACTTCAAAAAAAAATTTTAAAACCCTTGTCGAGAATTGGCCTTTAAAACAATTATTTGTCTTCCCACAAACACACCATTTGACAATAAAATGACTTGATTTTGGATGGACTGAATTAGGAAAAAGCATATCAACTGCCACAGTGACTAATTTTAAAATAAGGAGTTTGCCACACATTAGAAATTGGATAGTTCTTGTGGGCCAAGTGAGATTTATAGTCACAGTCCCATTCATTCTGTTTGCCAAGTTCTCATGTTAAAATTTGGATGAGTAAAAGGTTATTGTGGTTAGTGTTTGCACATAGTAGCCAAAACAATCCTGCAGAGATATATGCATTATATTACAGTGGGATCTTCTTGTAACTGGAGGCCACATGTTTTCCAAATTAGAATGAACCTTAACAAACAAACAGATGCCTGGTTAAACATTGAGGTTAGATTTTCTTATTTGTTGTTTTCCATTTCACTCCGTGGAATGGTTAACAATGGAAACGTACTTTGAGGGCTTATAGACACAAATCAGCTCCATACTTTTCACCTCTTTGTGGTTTTTCATGGTTATCTATTGTCTGAATCATATGGGAAGATAAAACAAACATGATCCGAAATCTTTAAAGATCATCACTTTCATGTTCACTCAGGGAATTCCATCATTTTAGCTCCTGAAAACACTGGCAAAACAGAGATTAGAAGAAAAAGAAATCATAAGGGCAAAAGCACATTTTAAAAACACATTCTAAATTAATAATTTCCTAGACATTAACTCAGTTTTATTTAGTTTTTTGCTGGTGAATGCTGGCCAATTTAAATACTCTTACTGAACTCAAATTTTTAGAGTTATAATGAAGTGTTGAGACCAAACAAACTCATTTGTCCATCCATTGAAGCCTAATCCTTAATTAACATTTTTATTTCCCCAGGGTTTAATGCTAGGTTAGTAATAAACCTGACAAATAGAAAGGCTACTTTCACAACAGCTATTTGGAAGAACTTTACTTGCCTGATTCATTTTATTCTACTTCCCATTGCTGATTCATTTCATTCTATCAAAAATATTAATTGAACACCTAATGTGTGCTCAAAATTTGATTAAATGTCTGGGAGATAAGGCAAAGTGAAACCTTCATTTGGGAATTCCTGCCTTCAAGGAGATTACAATCTAGTTGGTCAATGTACATATTCAGAAAGTATGCATTTTCAGCAGCAACCTCATTTTGCAGTTCATGGATGATGGTAAAAAATATATTTTATAATACACATTAAAAAGAATAGGCTGAATCACATGTGGAAAGTTGTGTAGAGTTTCCAATTGTCCTAATATGGTCCCTGATACAAAAACTCATCTTTTCAATGCCAAGATAACATGAATAGGGTGAGAACAAGCCTATGCTTCCCAGAGTGATATGCCAAAGCACATGCCCCGTTGATCAGTAATTACAATTCTCATGAATGTCTATGCCCCAAGAGATGAGCATGATGGAAAGATGGGCAGGATAGCAATACCTTTTAGACTGTGCACCTGAGGTGATGGGTATTTGTGATAATGAAAGTTAAGATGGTGTTAATGGAAAGGAAAACTCAAGAAGTGACCATGGTAGCAAAGGAAAGAGGGAGGTGACTTGCCTACTTTCATTTATGGGAAGGAAGTTTAGAGAGAAAAAGGATCCTTGATTTTGCCTGACGTGATGTCAGGCAACAGATGCTAAGAGCAGAAATCCAGATATGGAATAAGTACAGCTTCTCAACCTCAGGTCCTACCACGCAAGAAGCACTTGCCATGCCTTCACCAAATCTTTACATTGAGAGTATTTTCTCCTCTTACTTAACCTGAGCCTAATTTCCAGAGTATATTATCTTAAGTCTATTTTGGTTCCTTTATTAATTGTTTTAGACTTGATTAAATGTTATACTTTTAAATTAAATGTCTTTTTCTTTGTCTACTTTTCTTTTGCTAACTTTAACTAACCTTGGAGATTCCTAGCTGAGCTGGATTCACTCCAAATGAAGTATGCTTATCCTTGAAAATATCCTCTATCTAATCTGGTAATCAAGAGTTCAGTGACATATGGCTAGACCAATATTTTTCCAGATGTGGGATATGCCTCTGACTTGTGAAGCATCACAGTCTGCGAGGAATCACAATTCTGAGTGACCCAGGAGGTAATGAAAAGATCCATGGCAATTGTGAGTAGTTTGAAGTATATTAACAATGAACAGTGTGCAAGGAGTGAGGCATAAAATATCATTAAGCATTTAAAAGGAGGTGGGCTAGTCACGTCATGATTACAAAAGAGTAACAACAGTGAGTGCTCCACTATTGTTCAAGAAATATTAAAAGACCCAGAGAATAGAAGAGGGAAGATTCTTTATAATTCATGAAAGGACATGAACAAGAATTGCACAGATGAGAAAACATGGTTATGAGTTGCATGAGTGATGGAGAAGAGCCTCTATCAGTGAGATCATAATTTTGAAGTAACATAGTATTAAAGTAAGAAACATAAAATGTTATGATATATTTTTACTTTTATTACACTCTATAATACAAAAGAAAGAGATGCATTCTGAGTAGCTTCTGTTGATCCTTATCCAAGAAGATTTAGTTAGAATGCATCAAATACCTCTGAATAAGGTCTCAAGAACACACAAGCCTGAACACATCATCAACCTATTCCAAAAACTTTCAACTGATATTCATTTTTCATCAGATAAAATCCAAATTTGTTCTCAGGGGCATTCAAGGTCTTCCACAACATTTCCAATCTTCTTTCATACTACTACCAACCAAGTATCCTGTTCTCCAAAGAAAAAGACAGCTAAGATTTCCCTGTCTTTATGCCTTCACAGGCATAATGTCTTGCCACCCAATCTCTTCTGGTTAAAAATTCTTCAAGAACCATGTTAAATATCAAATCTTCCATGTAGCCTTTCTTGTTTTCCTCAGCTGAGAACTCTC
>JAQQSK010017583.1:0-10081 GCA_028658325.1 Potorous gilbertii | reverse complement strand
CCTTCACTGTGTTGCTGCGTGGCTTCCACTGTTCCAGGATTTGTCAGGAGTTCTTTTTACAGGAAATCTATGGGCTGTGGGTTCGGACCTAGCATAGGTGAGTCTTTCTACTCCGCCATCTTGGCTCTGCCCCCTCTCTCTCTCTCTTTCTCTCTGTAATTTCTTATGGCACAGCAGTATTACATCATGTTCACATGCCATGATTTGTTTGATCATTTTTCAATTCATAGGTACCCCTTGAGTTTTTAGTTCTTTAGTATAATAAGAATTATTATATTTTAGTATAAAAGGAGTTTTCCACTCTTCTTTTTAAATCTTTCCAGTATATGCCTTATTCTTCTCTGAGTCAAAAGGTATATGGGAGAGTTCCAAATTGTTTTTTCAGAATCATTGAATCAATTCACAATTCTGTTAACAGTGACTGAAGGTGTATATTCTCACAGCCATTTCTTACAGTTCTCATCTTTTTTCCTTCTTTGTCGTCTTTGTCAATCTAATGATAAGCTTCAGGTAGAACCTCAGAATTGTTTTCATATCTATTTCTCTTACTAGTAATAATTTAGGACCTTTTATATAATGGCTGATAATTTACTTTTTTCTTTTTTAGAACTACTAATTCATATCCTTTGACTATTTATCTATTAGACAGTAGTGCTTGTATTTAAATATTTTACTTGTGCAAAAATCCTTCAGTTTAATGTAATAAAAATTTTCCATTTTTCTCTCATGACAGCTTCTCTATCCCTCATTTGGTTAAGAACTCCTCCCCTCCCCATCTGTTGCTGTGAAAGGGATCTTTCCCCCTTCTAGTGGTCATCTATTTATTTATTTTTGCTTTTAAATTTATTTTAAACAAATATAAAATAAGAAAAAAAATCACTGCCATGGACACAATAGAACATAAGAGAGGATTCAATATAAAGCAATACATTTCCATTTCAAGAAAATCTTTTTAATAAATACTGCACATTGTTTTCAAAGCTGTCCTGCTTTTCTTTGTTTCCTTCCAGGTTTTTTTTGTTGTCTGCTGTTTACTTGTTACTTTATCCACCCTCTCCCATCATTTGTTTATGATACAGACTTTAATCTTTATATTATATATTTATTTAGAACTTATTTTAGTATATGGGATGAAACATTGGTTTATATCTAATTTCTGTCCCACTTTTCCATCAGGTTTTGGAGAATAGTGAATTCTTATCCCAGTAGTTGGGAATTTTAGGTTTGGCAAAAATACTATGCTACTATGGTTATTTGCTTTTGTATCTTATGTCAAATGAACAAGTATTTATTAACATTTTCTGTGTCAGGCAGTGTGCACTGGGGATTCAAAGAAAAAACAAAAACAATCCTTACTCTCAAGGAAGTCATTATTTAAAACAGAAGGTAAAATGTAAATAATGAGGTACATAAAAAGGTAAATTCAGAGTAGACATAGGGTAACCTCAGCAATTTGGGGGATTGGAAAAGGCCTCTCTCAGAAGGTGGTACTCAAGCCAATTCTTGAAATCTGGGGAAAGTGAAAAAGTAGAAGTGACAAAGAAAAACATTCCAGGAATGGTAGAGAGCCAGTGCAGAGGCACAGAGACAGGAAATGTGTTGTCATGTTTGAGAAAGATGGAGCTGGCTAGAGTTGTTGGATGTTAATTGTATGTGTGAGGGAATACAACATAACAAAGACCGCGAAGGGAGGAAGAGACTGTATTGTCAAGAAGTTCAAATACCAAACATTTTTCTTTAAGTTTTAGACTGATGGTAATAGGGAGCCACTGGAATTTATTGAGTGGGGGTGATATGCAAATTTACACATGCCAAAAATTTTGGCAACCTAGCAAAGTATGGATTTTCATGGATAGAGAATTGAAACAGAGAGACCATTAGAAAGTAAATGTAATAATCTAGGAGAGAGGTATGAATATGAGTAAAAATGTTGCCTCAGTCAGTTATGAGCTATGTGACCTTAGAGTTATTTAATTTTTTAAAATCTTTGTTTAATTTCCTCAGAGCACTGTCAGACTTCAGTGTCTCATTGGTGGTCAGATCACTTTGGTAATCAACTATCTCATAGGGTTTTGTAGGCTTCTGTTGCCCTGCTGCCTCCTGATCTGGATGCTGTTACAGGTCTCTTGAGCTTGTCCTGACTTTCTTGTCAAGGATATTTCTTCCCATGCTTGTGGCTTCTGGTCTGTCTTTTGTGCACTTGTAGGATGGATGAGGGGGTTTCCTTTCATTCTCTTTTGTTAAAAATTGTTTTCCAATATGATGCTATTTTCTGCTGGAGTATATATGGGAGAGCTGGGCTGTTCTATAAGTTTTAACATCATCATCTTAACCAGGAGTACTATTTTTGAAAATATGAAAATATACAAGTGCTCTCATGATATAAATTAGTTTTCTCTTTAATATCTGTATTTGTGATATTATTTTAAAAATATTTCATATGTAATATGATATATTTACATATTTAACATATTTAATGTAGTACAATATAAATATTATATAATGTAAATATTATAAGGATAATATTTATATATCATATAGTTCCATTGAACGTCTTGTAATGTATGTTGTGAAATATGATTCTTCTGATCCTGGAGAATAACTCCTTACAATATTACATATTAGAATAAACACTGAACTTTGGGGTTAAAAGTATACCTACTAGCAGTTATCTTGAGATTTCTCTGAGCCTCAGTTGTTATATCTGTAAAATGGGGATGATAAATTACCTTAGAGGGTTGTGATAAGGAAATACTTTGTAAGCACCATAAAATTATGAACTGATATTATCTTTATTATATATGGATAATATTGATTGAATTAAAGAAATGGAAAGAATACTTGACAGGTGAAATTTTTGACCAGCTATGAATATGAACTCCATTTCTTTTGACTACTATCATTTATTAATTATATGACAGCATGGAAATTATTTCTTCCTTCTTGGCCTCAGTTTCTTCATCTATATAAGGGGAAGTTTGCACTAAGAAATATCTCGGTTCTTTCCAGCTGTAAAATTGTATAAACACACCTGGGAGTTTTATATAACCTTCAGATTGAACATTGAATATGAAATTCTTGAAAAATCCTAAAATTAGCTGTATTTTATTTAAATTAAAAATGTACATCATGCCCAAATGAAACAGTCCAACAGTTAAGCTAAAACAATCTGAAAGCTGTTAATTCCACAGCATGCGGCCTTCTATATGCAAAATGAGATGAAATCTAATGTGTGCCAGCTCTCCAGATTGCTGGCTGACTTTCCCTTCTGATAAATGCTAAGTCTCAGTAAAATATGCTATGTGCTGTAAGAAATGAAATGAGTGATTTTTAAAAAATATTTCTAGAAGAATAAACTGTTATTCTCTGTCAAAAAATAATTTGATGACTGTCCATTATTTTTATTTTCTAAGCTATTTTTTAAACTGGAAATAATTGTTAGATTTTAAGGAGATTTTTTTTCTTTGTTATTGTAGTAAATTACCCTTAAGGAACTATCTCATTTGTAAATCTGCATATATTGTGCTTCTTAAAGCTATATTTGCATAAGTGATTTGAAAGAAACATTTGTTTCAGGCTTATATCTTCATGGCATTATCCTGTTGCAATGAAGTTCAAACTATTGTGTGATATCAAGATAAGACATGTATTCAATGTGAACTTGGTTCTTATTTTTTGTCCAGAAAGATTCTTATGAATAAATCTACCCTGGAGTCTCAGAATTGGGGTCTGGCAAAATAGTCATTGGTTGATTGAGAGGTACTGCATTGGGAGATAAAAGACCTTAATTCTAAGCCTGATTCTTCTGCAAACTAGTTATGTAACTGCTATTAAAACCAATAGTCTTTCTGGGCTTTAGTTTCCTTATCTGTAAATTTAGAGATTACTGATAATACTCCTTCCATTTCTAAGATTCCATTGTAATTTAATTCTTTGTAGCACAGTAGATAGTAGAGTTGGAGTCAGGTTCTAATCTGACTTTATACACTTACTAGTTCTTTGACCTTGGGCCTGTTACTTAAACTTTCTCAGCCTTAATCTCCTCATCTATAAAATTAGGATAATACCAGTACCAGGACTGATATGAGGATAAAATAGTATTTGTAAAGCACTTTGTAGAATCTTAAAAAGTAGTATATAAATGCTAGTTGTTGTTATCTTTGTAGCAAAAATCCATTTTCACATGATAACTGAAATTTGGAAGAGTGGTATGAAATAGAAGAAATGAGGAGAATTTGCTTTTTTCATCTTTGTTACAGGTAAACATGATAAGAGCAAACTCATGTAGCCTGTTAGATTCTTGATTAAAGAAGTTGATTTGGGTTCTTTTGACCATACACATACACACATACACACACACACACACACATACACACACACACACACACACACACATCTAGTTAAAAACAAACAAACAAAAAATCCCAGAACAAAACAAAACCTGTCCAAAATAAGAGGTTTTTTTGACTATAGTGTATACCTATAATAGTGGTTTAATTTTACATTTTATGTCATATATATTTCTTGCATGTAGGTAGCCCTGATTCTAAAATAAATGCATTATAAGGTAATGCTAGAGATGGCATCTTGAAAGTGCCAAGTTTATTGTTGGTGGGGTCATAAATATGGATGTGACCAGTTACTTTAAAGGGTAACAACCCTAGTAATGGATAGACAGAAGTAATAAGAAAACTTCAGTGTACGTTAATTATTGTGATTTATCTTTTGATTAGCAACTCATTTCTTATAGAAGAGATGGTACGGACCAATATCAGTACCAGTACCAGTGTAATTATATGAAATGAGTCACAATACCAGAAATTCAGCATCACTGCACAGCCAATCTATGAAGGTGGTGAAGAAAGCTATAACTTTACACTATACCTTGATGGATAAAATTCTTTCTGTACTTTTGTTAGTGTGTTTTGTCTCCATCTGTTTCAGTAAGTCTCTTTGCCTCTTGGGCTCTGACTTTCCTCACCTGTAGGATGAGAGGAGTTAGAGTAGCTCATGTTTAAGGTCATTTCAAGTTCTAACATCCACATATTGGGATGAAGTAGGTTTGGACTAACTTGGAAGACATCTGATGGATATCCCAGTGATCTAGAAGTTAAGAGTATCCTACTCTAGCCCCAAGGAGTTGAAGTTTTCTTTATTTTCTTGTCCTACTTATCTTAATTTATTCAACAAACATTTATTTACCTTATTTGGTTTCCTACTGATTTATTCAACAGACATTCATTTACATACACCCCCATTCAATTCAATGTAGCAAAAGTTCATTAAATATCAATAAATTTTCTTGAAAATAAGAATTCATCAGCTGTCTACTATCTAATAGGCACTGGGCTAGGCATAAGGGATATAAAGACCAAACAGTACCTGTCTTCATGAAGCATTATATTTTAACATGGGAGATAACATGAACATAGAGAGTCACATATAGAAGATATATAAAGCAAATACAAGGTAGTCTTGCAGGAGAAGGCACTAACTCCTGGTGTGATCAGAAAAGGCTTCATGGACAGATAGGAGATTTCCAGGAGCTAAGGTGGTAGAGTAAGCAGTAAATTGCCATAACTCTCCCATTCCAAACAACCATAAAATAGCTCCACAAAACATTCTGGAACAGCAGAACCAGTAAAAAGATGGGGTAAAATAATTTTTGAGCCCAAGAAACTTGGAAGATAAGCAGAAAAGATTCATCCTACTCAGGTAAAAGGGGGATGTAGTCCAAGACAGGAAGTCTCCCAGCAAGTCAATAGCAAACCCCACCTTAGCAAAACAGTAGTAGATCCTGAGCCCCAGTGCAGTGGAGCAGGCAAATGCTGACACAAGGACACCCCACATGCTTCAGCATATCCTTGAGCAAACAGGTAAGCTCTAGCAGTCAGACCTCCCTGTGCTTCTGCATATCCCCAGGGGAATGCAGAAACATCCTACCAGCCTCAGCACATGCCAGACACCATCGTTAAGATCCCAGCCTCACAGAGGATAAGTTTCCAGACCTAATATAACTCCAGTTACCCCCAACACCTTTGTCACAGCACCAGACATGAGGGTCTCCCATGTGCCTCAAGGCAACATCAGTGCAACACCAAGTAAAGAGCTGGAGCCTGCAGCCCCTTCTACCCCAGGAGCAGAGCTCAAGTTGGAAAGACAGAACAAAGGCCAAAAAAGATGAGAAAAACCAAAGAAATCTGACCATAGAAAGTTGTCATGGTAACAGGGGAGAGTCAAAATACCCATGGGAAAACCCCCAAAGAAAAACAGGAAGTAGTCTAGCCCAGAAAGAACTCATGGGGGAGCTCAAAAATTGTGAAAAAAAAGAGTGATGCAAGAGAATTATGAGAAAAGAGTCAATAGCTTGGAAAAACTCTATGGGTAGAACTGGCCAAATAGAAAAGAAAGTACAAAAGCTAATTGAGGAAAACAGCTCCTTAAAAGTTAGAATTGGGCAGGCTGAGCTAATAACTCTATGAGATATCAAGAATCAAACAAATTCAAAAGAATGAAAAAATAGGAGAAAATGTAAACTACCACATGGGAAAAACAACTGACCCGGAAAATAGATCTAGGAGAGACAATGTCCAAATCATTGAGAATCATGATCAAAAGGAGGATCTGGACAGCGTCTTTCAAGAAATTATCAAGGAAAATTGCCTTGAAATCTTGGAACCAGAGGACAAAATAGGGTTAGGAAGAATCTACCAATCACCTTAGGAAAGAGATTACACACATATAAAAAACAAACTCAAAGAAACATTATAGCCAAATTTCAGAACTATCAGGACAAAATACTGTAAGTATCCAGAAATAAACAATTCAAATATCAGGGATCCACCATCAGAATTATATAGGACTTAGCAATTGCAACATTAAGGGACCAGAGTTCATGGAATATGATATGTCAGAAGGCATAGGAGCTAAGACTACAACCAAGAATCACCTTATATTATAATGTAATGATTCAAGGGGAAAATGGTGATTCAATGAAAGAGAGGGATTTCAAGCCTTCACAAGAAGAAATAAACAAAAATATTGACTTCCAAAATCAAGACCCAAGAGAAGCATAAATAGGTAAAAAGGGAAAAGAAAACGCAAGAGATTCAATAGAGCTAAAGTGTTTACATCTGGATGTGGGAAGATGATTCTTGTCAATTCTTAAAAATTATATCACTAATTGCACAGATAGAAGGGATATACATAAACAAAAGTATGGGCATAAGGTAAATTTGAGGGAATGTCATAAAAATAATTAAGGAATGAGAAAGAGGAGTACACTTTGGGCAAGAGCAAAGGAGGGGTAGAATGGGGTAAATTATTTCCCACAGAGGCATAAAAAATCCTATTAAAGTGGAGGGGAAGATGAGAAGGTGGGCGATGAGCATCATTTGAACCTATTCTCATCAGTATTGTGTTCTTCCTTCATTTCCGAAGAAGACCGTGCCATCAAAGAAATGGTGACATGACTTGCACTTGACTTTGTTTTGAGTGAGGGAGGGCTGTGCAAGGTCACCAGCCTCACTTCTCCTCCAGAACCATCTGAATCCAATGACTAGCTATTCATCAGGATGACTGGAGATGGCATCAGTATTGACTCAAAGAGGGAATAATATACAAAATCAGTGGAATGTAGATATGTATCTTACCCAACAGGGAAGTAGGATGGGAGGAGATTAAATAAAGGGGATGGGACTGATAGAAAGGAGAGCAGATCGGGGGAGGTGGTAGACAGAAGCAAAACTAGTGAAGAGGGAAAGAGTGAAAGGAGAGAGAACAAATAGGAGGAAAGACAGGATGGAGGGAAATATGCAGTTAGTAATCCTAACTATGAATGTGAATTGGGATGAACTCTAAAAACAGATGCTGATAGCAGAGTGGATCAAAAACCAGAATCTTACAATATGTTATTTACAAGAAACATACTTGAGGCAGGAAAAAAAATCAGAGTAAAGGTAAGGGACTGGATCAAAATTTTTTATGCTTCAGGTGAAGTAAGAAAATAAAAGGAGGAGTAGCAATCCTGATAGAAGACAAAGCAAAACCAAAATTTATCTAATTAAAATAAGGATGGTACCTACATCTTGCTAACAGGTACCATAGACCATTAAGTAATATCAGTACTAAACATATATGCACCTGGTGGTATAACTTCCAAATTCTTAAAGGAAAAGTTAAATGAGTTATAGGAAGCAATAGATAGCAAAACTATACCAATGGGGGACCTCAATTATCTCCTCTTGGAACTTAATAAATCCAAATAAAATTAAAAAAGAAGGAAACTAAGGAGGTAAACAGAATATTAGAAAAGTTAGATATGATAGAACTTTGGAGAAAACTGAATAGGAACAGAAAGGAATATACCTTTTTCTCAGAAGCATATGGCACCCACACAAAACCTGATCATGCAACAAGGCATAAAAACCTCAAAATTATATGTGGAAAGGTAAAAATATTAAATTTATTCTTTTGGGATCATAAGGTAATAAAATTGCAATTCAACAAGGTGCAGTGGAAAATAGATTAAAAATCAATTGGAAACTAAACAATCTAATCCTAAAGGATGAAAGGGTAAAAGAATAAATCATAGAAATAATCAATAATTTCTTTAAAGAAAATAACAACAATGAGACAACATGCCAAAATTTATGGGATGCAGCCAAAGCAGTACTTAGGGTTAAATTTGTTTCTCTAAATTCTTTCATCAACAAAATAGAATAAGAAGAGATAAATAAATTGAATAGGCAACCAAAAAAAAAAACAAACCAAAAAAACAAGCCAAACAACTAGAAAAAAACAAATTAAAAATCCCCAATTGAGCACCAATTTGGAAATACTGAAAATTAACAATGAGATTAATAAGACTGAAAGTAATAAAAAATAAACCAAAAATTACTGAGATAATAAATAAATCTAGGGTTTGGTTTTATGAAAAAAAAGAAGAAAGATATGACATTGGTTAATTTGATTAAAAAAAGAAAGAAGAAAACCAAATATCCAATATAAAAAATGAAAAGGGTAAAATCACCACCAAGGAAGAAGAAATTAAAGCCATCATAAAGAAGTATTTTGCCCAATTATATGCCAATAAATTTGACAATATGACCAAAATCAATGAATATTTTTCCAATTTATTTATTTAGTTTTCCACAAGATTTTGAATTTCAAATTTTCTCCCCATCTCTCCCCTCCCCCACAAACAACATGCATTCTGATTACCTCTTCCCCCAATCTACCCTCTCTTCTATCACACCCCTCCCTTCCCTTATCCCCATCTTCTCTCTTTTCTTGTAGGGCAAGATAGATTTCTATACCCCATTATCTGTATTGCTTCTTTTCGGGTTACATGCAAAAACAATTCTCAACATTCGTTCTTAAACTTTGAGTTCTAACTTCTCTCCCTTCTCCCTATACATACCCACTGAGAAAGCAAGCAATTCAATATAGGCTATATATGTGTGGTTTTGCTAAAGACTTCCATAATAGGGATGTTGTGAAAGACTTCCTATATTTCCTCCATTCTCTCCTGCCCCCCATTTATTCTATTCTCTCTTTTGACCTTATCCCTCCTCAAAAGTATTTACTTCTAATTGTCCCCCTTCTCTCATTTGCCTTCCCTTCTATCATCCCTCCCCACACTCCACTTATCCCTTTCTCCTCTACTTTTCTGTAGTGGAAGATAGATTTTAATACCAAATTGAGTACGCATGTTTTTCCCTCCTTAAGTCAAATGTGATGAGAGTAAGCTTCACCTTTTCCCTTTCACCTCCCCCTTTCCCCCTCCATTGAAAAAGCTTTTTCTTGCCTTTTTTTTATGAGAGATAATTTGCCCATTCCTTTTTTCCCTTTCTCTTCTCAATATAGTCCTCTCTCACCCCTTAATTTTATTTATCCCTTTTTATTTATTTATTTATCATCCCTTCCTATTCAACTCATCTTGTGCCCTCTGCCTATACATATGTATATATATGTACATATATATGTATGTGTGTGTGTGTGTATGAGATAATCCCTCCAACTACCCAAATACTGAGAAAAGTTTCAAGAGTTACAAATATTATCTTTCCATGTAGGAATG
>JAQQSK010017582.1:0-10082 GCA_028658325.1 Potorous gilbertii | reverse complement strand
GTAAATTCTGCTACAAGTAAATTTAAATCTGATTATCATATAAATTATTTGGGAACAAAAGAGACATACCAAATTCCTTTTATGACACAAATATGGTTTTGATACATAAATTAGGGAGAGTAAAAGCAGAGAAAAAAATTGTAAACAATGAATATCAATGTAAATATTTTAAATAAAATATTTCACACACAAATAAGGACAGATCTAAATAATTAGAGAAATATTGATTGTTCAGGGGTAGGATAAGCCAAAATGATAAGAATGACAATTCTACCCAAGTTAATTTGCTTCTTTAGTGCCATACCAATCAAACTGCCAAGAAATTTTTTTTTTTGATAGAGCTAGAAAAAGTAATAAAATTCATCTGGAAGAAAAAAAGTCAAGGATACAAAGGGAATCAATGCATAAAATGTGAAGGAAGGTTGTTTAGCAGTACCAGATTTTAAACTACAATACAAAATTGTAATCATGAAAACAATCTAGTACTGTCTATTAGAGTGTTGGATCAGTGAAATAGATGAAATATAGTAGTAAATGACCACAGTCACTTCTGCTTAATAAAACCAAAGATCTAAGCTTTTGAGGTAAGAACTCACCACTTGAAAAGTAAAAATGCTGGGAAAGCTGAAAAACAACTTGTCAGAAACTAGACTTAGACCAACATTTCATATCATATACTAAGATAAATTCAAACTAAATACATGATTTATACATAAAAGGTGATATCAAAAATAAATGAGGGAAACATAGAAAAACAGACTTTTCTTGTCTATAGATACAGGAAGAGTTTATGATCACACAAGAGACAGAGAAAATGATATGAAATGAATAATTTTGATTACATGAATTAAAAGCTTTCTCATAAATGAAATAAATATAGCCAAAATTAGAAGGAAAATTGAAAACTGGGGGGAAAATTGCAACAAGTTTGTCTCATAAAGGCCTGGTTACTCATGAACTAGTTCAATCTTTCTGGAAAACATTTTGGAATTATGTTTAAAGGTCTTTAAAGCTGTATATACCCGTTGATCTAGCAATATCACTACTAGGTCTGTATCATTAAAAAGATCAAAGAAATGATAAAACAATCTATTTGTACAAATATATATGTGTGTATACACATACACACACGTATATCAGCTATTTTTGTGGTGGCAAAGATGTGGAAGTTGAGGAAATGCCCATCAATTTGTAATTGTGGTGGAATGCCATTGTGATGAATAGCATGATTTCAGAAGAAAACAAAGTAATTATATGAACATGCAGAATGAAGTGAGTAGAATCAGGAAAATACTGTACATAATAACAGTAATATTATAAAGATGGTCATTGTGCTTAGCTTAGCTGCTCTGATCAAGACAATGATCCAAGACAATTCTAAAGGACCCATAATGAAAATAAGCTATCCATCTCCAGAGAGAAAACTGATAAACTCTGAGTGTAAATGGAAGCATCCGCTTTTTGAACTTTAATTTTCTTCTTTTGTAAAATGTGTTTTATTTTGCAACATGGCTAATATGAAAATGTTTTTCATAATTTCATGTGTCCAGTCAATATCAAATTATTGACTTCTGAAAGAGGAGAAAACTACTGGAAGGAAGAGAGAATGTGGAACTTATTTTTTTAATGAATGTTAGGATGGGTGAGGCCTTTGGGGACTTGCTTGGGCTCTCTTCCAAACCCCTCTAAATACCTGTAAAAATGACTCTAAATAAATTCTAGAGTAGTAGAACCCACAAAATGACAGAATGAAACAAATTTCTAACCCAAGACAACCTAGAAAGTCCACAGGAAAGGTCTGTTACACCAGGCTGGGAAAGGAGTTCAATCCAGAGTGGGCTCTCCTAGCACAGACTGGGGCTGTACCCAGCAAAACAGGAGTAGGTCTTAGGGGACTAAATCACTGACAGCTGTGGCAGTTTTCAAACTTCTCAGCCCACAAACACCAAAGGCAACTGAGAAGGTCAGTAGGAAAGGTCTGGTGGACTTGGGAGAGGAAGGAGCATGGTCAGGCCCCAGCCCTAGGGTCACAGCAGTGACTGCAGTAGAAGTGGCTGCTTCAGGAGCTCTCAGCCCATAGATGGTGGGACGATCAAGCAGCTGTCTGGAGGGGGATTGCAGAGATCTCTTTGCCAGTGCTGAGGTAGGATTCTCTTGCTTTGACCATGCCTGGATCTGGGTTGCCATCCCACGTGGTGGTACTGGTTTGAGGAGGAACTTGTTGCAGTTGTGGAGAGGGAATCTCCTCATAGTTCCAAGGCAGAAAATAGTGCTAATAGTCACTCATGGACTAGAGCAAAAACAAGTATAGCAGTAAACACCTCTTCTTTGATCACATAAACTCGGAAGAACTGAAAAGCTGCAGGTCACTAGAAGTGTCTCTGAAAACAGCTGCATAAAATCCCTGAAGCTGGGATTGGAAGCAGAGTTCCTACCTTAACAAACAGTTAAAAAGTTAAGTAATTGGCTGCGGAAATGAGCAAACATTGGGAAAAATAAATGGGAGACAGGATAAGGTGGAGGGAAAGATAGATAGTCTTTCTCAACATGACTTATAGAAATGTTTTGCATGACTACAAATGTATAATTTAAATTCCTTACATTTTCAATGAGGGTGAGTGGGGAGGGAGGATGGGAGAGAATGTGAAACTCAAAGTTTTAAAAGTGGATGTTAAAATTGTTTTTACATGCAACTGGGAAATAAGATAAACATGCAATAGAGTATAGAAATTAAGATAAACATGCAATAGAGTATAGAAATCTATCTTGCCCTATGAGGAAATAGGAAGGAAGGGGATAAGTGAAAGTGGGGGTGAGAGAAGAAAGGGCAGATTGGGAAAAGGAAAGGAAGTAGAATGCACTCCCCTCTTGGTAGAGGAAAGATGGGGAGAAAATTTGGAACTCAAAATCTTGTGGAACTGAATGTTGAAGAATAAAAATACATAAATTAAATGATTAAAAACAAATGTTAAGTTTTTACCTGTAATTGAGAAAATATTCAATGAAATAAATTGGAAAATATTCAGTGAAATAAATAAGATTAAAAGTAAGAACTCCGACATTTAAAAGTGAGACAACAAAGTATAATTTGTAGAGTACAATAAATGACATAGACAAATACAGAGAAAATATATTGGCTGGCATTATTGTAGACAATTTCATGAAAAATAATAAATCGTGTTTGCTTAGTGCTTTATAGTTACAAAATATGTTACATAATTCTACTTGGTCCCCACAGCAACTCTTCGAAGTATATATGGCAATTATAAATATATTTTACAAATGAGGAAATTGAGATTCATAGAGATAAAGTAACTTGCCCAGCGTCATAATCTATGTCTTTCAGGTATAATTCATGTGAGGAAGTGGATCCTGTTAGGTTGAAAAGGTTTGGATGGATTTGAATCCATATCATTTCCTGAAGTATCCACATCCATGAGATCAGTGCTCCATTATTATTTTGAAGTATTTGATGCCTGTGAATTTGAAATGTACTTATTTCAGAAGAATTATAAGTTACCTAAAGGACAATGGAAGGATGAAAAGTAATTGTAAGAAAGATTATCACATTATTAATGGTGATTTGTGCTTGAGAATTAAACAGAAAAGACATCATTAATGATGTTTATGTGTGATTAAAAAAGGAAGTGAAGTCCCCCTCTGTTGGGAATTCTGCAGTACTAGCATCCCTGTAATATGAATACAACAGGATGCCACACAACATTGGACTGTCCCATCAAGATGATTTTCAGAAAGATGCCCAGGTGCAGAGGGGCTGTGCTGTGCAATGCTGAAGAGAGGTCACACACTATTGAAATGTCAGATTCAAAAAGGAAAATCACATTTCCAACTAAATATTTAGGGTCTGCCAGGACCCTAGTTTCATGATAGGAACTAGGCATGTAGAGACAAAAGTAAAAGTCTTTTCCTTCAAGGTACTTATATATTCTGCTGGTGGATATATTATATAAATATGTAAATATTAAATATTATGAGAATAGATAAGTAAAATACACACAGTGATGAAAAATAATACTTTGAGGATTTGCATGTAACTGTTTTGACTTTGTTTTCTTCTGAGTCTCTGTTTTGATATTCCCTATCATCACAGTAACTTTCTATGTTTCGGTTCTTTTTTTCATTCTTTGCTCATTCACCAGCCCCTTTCTTGAGTTTTAGCTTTATGTTAAAGTTGATCTCTGCTCCCAGACTTAAGGAAACACAATCCAAAGGTTTAGATTTTTCCTGATGTTGTTTTCATAGCTAGTCCCGGGCTTCTGTAAGTTTTCAGTTCTTACAAGGTGGAATGAACTAATGAGAAGTATGGTCACTGCTCTCCTGGTCTGTTTTCTACTCTGTGAGAAACTGCAAGCACATATTTCTGTCCCCGGAACTGTGGCCAGGGACTCCACTCCTCTGCAGCTACATTTTCTAGTAGACTACACTCCTCGTTCTTGGACCACGTCAGACCAAGGATGGGTAATGCAGCAAAGTCCTGAACCCACTGCTACCAAAGGGTACCCTATAATCTCCTTTTGAGCAGTTGTCCAAGCCTTTTCCTGTCTGTGGACTGAAAGCCACTGCTGCCAAATTCAGTTAATTTCAAGGCCTGCTGCTGGCATGCCAGGGTGTAGCCTGCTCATCACCATATTCCATTCTTATGCTTGTGAAACAGACCTTTCTCTGCTAACTTTTTAAGTTGTCTTGGGAAGGAAAATATTTTTACCTCATCCTTTTGTTAGTTGCTCTAGAATTTATTTTATTCTGTTGCTCTAGAATTTATTATTTTTTGACTAATTTATTTTTAGTTTTTGGCATTCACTTCCACAATATTTTGAACACCAAATTTTCTCCCCATCTCTTCCTTATCCCAAGACAATGTGCTTTCTGATTACCCCTTCCCCCAATGTGCCCTTGATTCTGTCTCCCTCCCCTTTTCTTATCCCCTTTCCTTCTATTTACCTGTAGGGCAAGGTAGATTTCTGTATCCTTTTGCCTATGTATCTTATTTCCTAGTTGCATGTAAAAACAATTTTTAATATTAGTTTTAAACCTTTGAGTTCCACATTCTCTCCCATCCTCCCTCCCCACCCATCTTCATTGAGAAGGCAAGCAATTTGATGTAGGTTATACATGTGTAGTCATCCAAAACATTTTCCGTAATAGTCATGTTCTAAAAGACTAAAGATATTTCTCTCCATCCTATGCTGAACCATATTCATTGTATTCCCTCCTTTGACCCTATTCTACCTCAAAAGTGTTTGCTTCTGATTTCCCCTTCCCCATTTCTTCTCCTTTCTATCATCTCCCCCCTTATCCTCTTCCCCCTATTATCCAGTAGGGTAAGATAGATTTCCATACCCAATTAAGTATGGATATTATTCCCTCCTTCAGCCAATTCTGATGGGAATAAGGTTCACTGCTTCCCTCACCTCCCCTCTCTCTCCCTCACTGTAAAAACTGTTTCTTTTTCAGGACGCGTGTGTGTGTGTGTGTGTGTGTGTGTGTGTGTGTGTGTGTGTGTGTGTGTGTGTGTATTCCTTCCAACTACCCTAATACTGAGAAAGGTCTCATGAGCTACAAATATCATCTTTCCATGTAGGAATGTAAATAGTTCAGCTTTAATAAGTCCCTTGTGATTTCTCCCAGAATTTATTTTGAGGTATTACTTTAAAATTGTTTGTGGGGCGGGAATTTGGGAGAGCATAGGCAAGTCCTCTGTCTTGTCTCTATCTCCTATTCTTTAATTAAAAAAGATTTATCATTAATTAGAAAACAATCTCCGTTCTCAGTCTCAGACCTCCATCTTCCAACTGAGATCACAAGAGAAACAAAAACCATTACAAACATGGATGAATGAAAACAACTTTACACGTTGACCATATGCAAATATGGAAACAACAACCTCTCATGCCCCACAATAAAAGCAAAAAAATGAGATGGGCTGGAGGCAGAGAACATTTGATGACACCAGATACCCCCTCTAATGTTATTTTCCATTGACTCAGAATGCCTTGGAATTCTCAGAGACTGACAGCTGAAGGCAGTCTTATCAGACAGGCCCTCACATGTTGGAAAGGCTTTAATTATGAACCTGTGAACAAATTGTGTGTCAGTTGTCTGAGAACCAGTCTGGCTAAGTTTGCAAAGCTCATCACTGGTAGAATCATGAAATTACCTAAAGGCAAGGGGAAATTGAATCTGATGTTGCTGGAGTGGCTATACAGATCAATGAAATCAATGGTCTCTGGAAATACTGAGATAAGATAATATTTTTAAGTGGGTATTTTCCAATTCAAAACTGTTTAGGCTTTGTTGGGATACAATCAGGCTGGTGTCTAAGACATTCTTCTTACTGTTTGGAAGAGTTAATCACTTTGTTTTGTTCCTCTCTCTAACCTTTTTGCTTTTACATTTCAATGTTTTCCTCTGAATTTCATAAAGTATTGTAGTAGCATTAACCTTGATTAAAAGCTCGAGAGTTGTTCTTAGCAAAGCCACACTCCTCCATCACAAACTACTGTCACAAGTCAATTAAGTCACAATTTTAAAACTCTCATACAGTCAAGAACCAAGTGCAGCATTTCTTCAAGTTAACATGCTAGCATTTGATGGTTAAGAAGAGAGCAGAGTGTACACACAACATCACATTCATGACAACAGCACAATTCTACTATTTTTTTTATACAGAAAGATCATTTGGAGACATTCTATTCTCATAGTTTAAAATGTTAATAACCTTACCTGAAAATATCATTCCCTATCAGCCAATGAATGGCTGAAGGAAAACACCTTTAATTTCCTTTTTATACTGAATCTTTTCTCTTCTTCAGAATAGTTATTAATGATCTGATGTCTGCCATCATGTCTTTAAAAATATACTACTTTTCTTTCTTTTCTCTCTGGGAAACCAATGATACAAAGGGAAGATGATGGAATATGGGATGTTCTCTCTTCCACCTCCCCTCCAATTCTATATCAAGCATTAGAACCAAATACATGGACTTTAGTTCAATACCATTTTATCTTCTATTATTTTTGTTTCAGAGTTTAAAGTCGATCACACTAGCCTAGAAGAGCATTTAAAGGGCTCAAGGTAAGGACAAGACCTGTGATCTCTTTGTTACGAGGAATTGTCAGGTAAGATCCCTCTAAAAATGTGGTTTGATATTGTTTCTGCAATTCAGAGTCTGAGAGATATTCCTAGATCCTAGTGAATTGTCCAGTGGTTTATGTGATTATAGATAATACCATAGTAAACTTAGAGGTATAAGGGACTTTCAGATACATCTAGTTAATTCCCATTGTTTTATTAAATGAGGAAACTGAGGCACATAAAAGTTAAGTGACTTGTTGAGGGGTCACACAGGTAAACTCTTGGATGTGGATTTAACTCTAGGTTTTAGGACTCCTGAACTAACACTTGACTCTGACAGGTTTCCCTTTGATCCTTCACGTTTTACATGTAGCTACACTTGAATTTCAGACACATCTTAAATTCAACTGATTTTCTCTGAACTAATATGCTTTTAAAAATGTGCCATAATATATTTACCAAATTAGTGATGTTCTTATTGTTTCCTCTAAAAAACTGTTTACCTAGCAACGCTTGCCTAATATATAAAGAGTGATCATGATACTTAGTATTTTCTAAAATAAAAAAAAATGCATTTGCTTTATGTAGTAAATTTACTGGCTTCAATCTTGAAAGGATCTGGCATTTTTGGCAATTTGGGCACTGCCTTGGCTGACAATGGTCAGAAACCCTCCAAAACTTAGCAGATGACCTTTAAAAGTTTCTCTGAACACAAGAGAAAAAAAAACAATCACCCAGAAACCAAATCCATTTTGAGCCTCTACAATCCAGATGTGATATTTCTGAATGTCAGGAATCCTCTATGTAAATATGTAATCAAAGTTTGTACCAACTAGCAAGACATGTTCCTTTGATATAACTTTTGAGAAATGATGTTCATTTGTTCTTAATTTCAATATAAGGTTTACCATTACAGATTTTTTAAATTTCTCACTCTCATATATGCATACATACACCTGCACACATAAATTTCATGTATGTATGTGTCTACATATACAAATACATGTACAAACATATATATAAATACATAATTCATGTGTGGATGTATGTGTGTATGTGTAGTCTGAACCAGGCTTTACCAATTCACGAATTAGAAGGGAATATGGGTGCCTGGATTGAGTTCGGAAGAGCCCCTGGCAGAGTCACATAGACTTTCAACCATATGGTAGATGTAGAAAGAGAAACCACATAATCTGAGTGATGAAAGTTTCTGAGTCTTGGATTTCTGGAGGAATGCACTTTAGTATTTGGATAGAATATGGGGGTATTCCTGGAAACTCTGAGCCCTTTAATTCAACCAGTCAAAAAGACAAGGGGCATCTCTAGGTAATTCTAAGCTTGAATATTACTCATCATCAATCCCAGATTGAAAAGTTCTGGGACCAGAGCTTCTAGACAGAGGAGAAAAATTTCTAAGTAGTTGTAAACTTTTCAGAAAAGAAGAATATTCGTCAGACCTACTACCCCATAAGCCAATTCAGAAGAGTGGCAGAAAAATCTAACCATAATTTCTAAACTTTGTCCTTGATAACTACTATGACTTTTTCAGATTGTGTGTGTGTTTGTGTGTGTGTGTGTGTGTGTGTGTGTGTGTGTGTGTGTGTGTGTGTGTAGGGGTTTCCCCCTTCAGTAGTTCCAAGTACATTTTCTTTATGGGGTTGGGGGTGAGGGAAGATATCCCAAGACTTCTGGTTAATACTAGAATATTGGATGTAGGCGGTCATACTCATCCAAAATGTTGAGAATGTAATAAATCAAAATATGGAAACAGCAAAGAATAACTATACGTGAAACAGTTACTTTTTGTACTTATACTTTATTAACACTACGAAGTATAGAACATTGTACTTTGAAGATAGAAAATACTTAATAACATTTATGAATGAGTAATGTTATCTTATTTAATCCTAATCACAATCATATGAGGTGAGCCCTGCCAGTCTTGTTAATACTACCATTTTATCGGTGAGGAAGCTGAGGCTTAGATTAGTTAGATAACTTGTTGATGTTTCCATAGTTAGTAAGGTAGGATCTGAACCCAGGTCTTCCTAATCCTAGGTTCACCACTTCATTGACAGTTCCGTCTTGCCTTTCACAAATCTAAACTATATTCCAAGCTAATATGACAGGTACTGTGAGTTGTCTTAGAAACTTCCATAGATATATATATATATATATATATATATATACATACATACATATATATAACATATATAGTGATGTATATATGCATATATATGTATATAAACTTCCAAATATATATATATATATACATATATACATATATACTTCCAAATATATATGTAGTGATGTATAAATAAATAATAAATCAGCTACAAAATGAAAATTCCGAGCGTGTTCAATATACCTCAAGAATGTGTCAGTGTATTTCTTAAACAATTGGTTCACTTAAGCACTCTTCTTATCATCTTAATTAGAAATAAATTACTAAAGACTATCTGGGTAATAAATATTTTCTGTTGTAGGCACTAAGTGTATATGTTGAAAAGTTAACTCTATCATCCCAATAACAGGTTTCCTTTCTTGAATCTATCAGGGCCAATCAGTAGACATAAATAAGTTTGTAGTGAAACCTTGCTAAACAAAGGCTTTTTTTTTCTTTACTGCTTGGCACATCTTCAGGGAAGATTAAGTTCCTCAGCTTTGGACTGAAATGTACTGACATTGGAGTAAATGAAAGCTCTCTTATCTCTAACTCACAGATTGTCTATTTCAAAAGTGAGTCAATTAAAGACATGAAGCTAACCAATGGGATATTTAAGGACCAGGTGCTTTATCACTGACTGAACTTTGTTCAACCCTCATGGAGAATCTGAGTAGATATATCACCATATTATAAGAACAAAGGCTATTCTAACCATTTTCTTGAAAAAAAGTGGAATAATTTCAAATTGCTAAAGAAATGGTAATAGCTACATCTTTTGAAACATCGTAAGGAGTTATGGTGTATTAAGAATTGGGTTTC
>JAQQSK010017581.1:0-10082 GCA_028658325.1 Potorous gilbertii | reverse complement strand
TATATACCTACTTATTTACATACTGTCTCTCCTTTGCATAGTCTGATTCATAGAAAACAGTAACAAATTTTTGTTAGTTGATTGAATTCTAATTAATGGATTGTTGATTAATTCTTCTTAATAAAGAATAAGAATACCATAATAAGAATAAATTTATTCTTAATTTATTGCCTTGTCTGTTCTTAGATACTTTTACTTTGCGATTACTCACTTGTATCAGTAAGCACTCCAACATACACAAGATCTGCTACCACAGGTTCTTAGATCTGCATTCATAAAAGAAAAGGCAATGTTTGAGGGATTAAAAATCACTGTAATCAAGCACATGTATTATTCCTTCAACCAAGCACATATACCATTCACCTAGTTTAGGGGAATCAGCCCTCTGAACTTAAAGAAAAATACAGAGAAATCAAAAAGTCAACAGACATGGCTTCCTCTGTCTAAATTCCACAGAGAATCCAATAGAATGAACAAAGTTACCAGAGAGGAAGCACTGACATCTGGATTTTCAAAGCCAGGGTACTCCTTAAAGTGATTTCCCAGAGTCCTCCTCTAGTGCTCAAACCTTCTTATAAAACTAAGCCCCAAAGTAAAATCTCACCCTCAGAGAATTTATACACTTTTTAGAGCCAGAGAATATAACCCTCTGACCCAGTGCTTCAACAGAAAAAACAAAAAGTACTTGGGACCCTTCTGCAAAACAGCTCCCCTAATCAAGCTTCCCACAATGGGCAGGCCCATAAATGGGTGGGAAAGAACTTCTTTAATCACATTATTCAATCAGAGGCACTTTTAGTGAAGCAAAAACAGCAAAAGATCCAACTTTGATTGCTGAAACAACAAAGGAATAGTGAGCAGGGACTTTTAGTTATCTTAATATTGGATGACAAATATCTTAATATAGTTAGGAGAGCTTAAGCACAATATACACTCACATAATACACTTATAAGCTTGAGAACTTAAGTAGAAATATGACAACTAAGAATCCTTTTGCAGATCCTTAACTGACTTTTTCTTTTAGACTTTTCCCATGTTCATCTGGGTAATAAATTAAATAGACTTCTTTTGAAAAATCTTTATGTTTTTAACATGTTTTATTGATTCTTTTTTAAAAAAATCAGGCACTTGCTAATGACTCCCTATCCAAATGGAATCTTTTTTGTACAATAAAGTGAAGCAATAGATCAGCTTTTACTATGTTGCATTAACATAGTAATACAATACTTCCAAAAATTCCTTAAAGATATTTTTAGCCCTTGCTAGGCTTTTCATTCCTAAGAATGCACAAATTGGAAAAGAAAAGCCATTACTTTTCCCAGAGAATTCCATGTACACATTTTTAGTTGCCTTAGGAAAAGAACAAAACAAACAGAAATCATCAGCCTTGAAAATAGTTTTCAAAATCCCTTGACCTATAATTTTTACATTTATCCTATCTATGATTAGTAGCACTACTTCCTGTGACTTTAGACAAGTCTTCTACCTTTCACTGTATGCTATATCATACTACTCTACATAGATCCCTGGAAAGTTAATTTAATGTCCTGAGAACAAAAACTCTTTGGTTTAGTGCCTATAGCAGTGTCTGACCAGGTAGGCTTGTTAGAAATTGGATGCTTAAAACAGTATATAAAACAGTATATACTTAATAAATGTGTTAAGGTGGGGTAAATACATCCTCATCTGCATTTTAGCTTTTATTTATAAAGTTATTTTATTATAACTTTATAGAAACAGTTTTCAATTAACCAATGATAGACCTTAAGAGAAATGACAAACAAACAGAAAAGAT
The DNA here is from genome assembly GCA_028658325.1 of Potorous gilbertii. Lineage (NCBI taxonomy): Eukaryota > Metazoa > Chordata > Mammalia > Diprotodontia > Potoroidae > Potorous > Potorous gilbertii. The sequence goes on along the minus strand of JAQQSK010017581.1, from coordinate 8,286 downwards.
TAAGAGAAAAATCTTTGAAAACTTTTTTATTAAGTGATATGGTGACAGAGAAGAGGTCTATTGTGATTGGCATGGCAGGAAAGGTTCATTACAACCTTCACGTTCTAGATAAAAAAGTAAAATTAACTGGAATAGGGATGTCAGAAAGTAGAGTGAGAATGGAATTCTAACTGAAACCTCTGAGAGGATTTCCTCTGGGGGTGTCAATGAAAGGAGAGGCTTTAGTTTCAGTCTCCCCATCTTCTTTTGATTAAAAGAGGATGTTCCATCTTTGAAGGGTACAGAAAATGTTGGATTTCTTCTTTCCAGTGATATCTTAAAGACGTCCCCAGATTAGCTGGCGACAGTGTTAGCACTTAGAGTCTTTCGTTTTGAAGAGGACCAAAATGACATCACCATGTTAGAGTAAATTTATAGTGTGTTTGACTGTGACTGATCACACCAATATGAACTTGGAATGCTCTACCAAAGGAAGGGTACATGTTCATGTAGATATTTGGGGTGGATTCTCTAAATTTGTGAATCTTGTGTTTTTTAAAGTTACTTCAATTCTGCTTTGCTCATAGAGCACAACACCTTGCTTGATGATGGCACATCATGCTGAGTGGTTCTGTTCCTGAGTCTTTCATATTACACAATGAATTCCAGATTTCTTGAGAGTGTCTTTGTATATTTTTTTGATCACCACATGAGAGCTTATCTTGTATGAGTTCCCCATAAAATAGTCTTTTTGGCAAGCACATGTTTGACATTCGAACTTGTTCAACCCATCAGAGTTGTACTCTACATTAGAGTACCTCAGAATCTGCTATCTTATCCTGCCAAGTGATCTTCAGAATATTCCTGAAGTAATTCAATGTCAGTAGCTCAGTTTCTTGGCATGGTGCTGGTATATTGTCCAAGTTTCACAGGAATGCAACAACGAGGTTGTTCAAACCTTCAGTTTGGTAGCCAGTCTAATACCTCTTGTCTCCCACACTTTCCTTCAGAGTCTCCCAAAGACTAAACTAGCTGTGGCAATGCAGATGTTGGCTCAACTTTTCCTCCAATTAAGCACAAACTGTTACTACTCAGAGAAGTGTCCTAATATGTTGACATTAATTCCTCTGGTAGTCATTTTGCCTTGGGGCCACAGCTTTTGTTTCTTTTTCTTTTTTTAAAATACAATTTATTTATTTTTTGGTTTCTATTCCCTTCCCCTCTATTTTCCTGTAGGGCAAAATAGATTTCTATACCCCATTGCCTGTACATCTTATTTTCCAGTTGCATGTTAAAATAATTTTTAACATTCATAAATAAAGCTTTGAGTTCCATATTCTCTCCCTTCCTCCCTCCCCACTCAACCTCATTGAGAAAACAAGCAATTCAACAGCAGTCATACATGTGTAACCATACAGAACACTTCCATAATAGCTATATTGTGAAAGACAAACCACATTTCCCTGTGTCCTATCCTGCCTTCCATTTATTCCATTCTCTTCCTTGACCTTTCCTCCCACAACAATATTTGCTTCTAATTATCCCTTTCTCCAATTTGCTGTTCCTTCTATTATCTTTTCTCTCTTATTCCTCTTCCGACCACCTTCCTGCAGGGTAAAGTACATTGCCACCTCCAGTTGAGAATGTTATTCCCTCCATAAGCCAAATATCAAGAGAGTAAGGCTCACTTATTTTCTTTCATCTACCTCCTATTCCCCTCCATTGTAAGAGCTCTTTCTTGTTTCTTTTATGTGAGGTAACTTCCTACATTCTACCTCTCCCTTTCTCTTACTTCTAGTACATTTCACTGAATGGTAAATTTCATTTATTAGGTATTTTTAGGTATTCTCCCTTCATATTCAGGTCACCCTGTGCCCTCTGTCTATGTGTATATATATATATATACATACATATATATATATATATATATGTATACACACACACACACACACAAACTCATCTACATACACATACCTTCACACATGTAATACACACATACATATGTATCCCCATATATGTATATGTGGATGTAAATGTGTGTGTGTATGTATATATTCCCTCTAACTACCCTAATACTGAAAAAAATCTCATGAGTTATAAATAACATCTTTCCATGTAGGAATGTAAACAGTTCAACTTCAATGAGTTCCTTAAAGCTTTTCTTTCCTGTTTACCTTTTCATGTTTCTCTGGAATTTGTAAGTCAAAATTTCTATTCAACTCTGGTGTTTTCATCAAAAATGCTTGAAAGTCCTCACTTTATTTAAGGCCATTTTTTCCTGAAATATTATACTCAGTTTGGCTGAGTAGGTTATTCCTAATTTTAATCCTATCTCCTTTGTTCTCTGGAAAAACATATACCAAACCCTTTGCTCCAGTAGTTTAGAAGCTGCTAAATCCTGTGTTATCCTAATTGCATTTACCCAGCACTTGAATTGTTTCTTTCTGGATGCTTGTAATATTTTCTCTTTGATGTGGGAACTCTGGAGTTTGGATACAATATTCCTAGGAGTTTTCCTTTTGGGATTTCTTTAGGAGGTGATTGGGGAATTATTTAAATTTCTATTTTACCTTCTGGTTCTAGAATATTAAGGCAGTTTTCCTGTATAATTTCTTGGAAGATGATGTGTAGGCTCTTTTTTTGATCAGGGTTTTCACGTAGACCAATAATTTTTAACTTATCTCTCCTGTATCTATTTTCCATATCAGTTCACTTTCTAATGAGGTATTTCACATTGCCTTATAGTTTTTTATTTTTTTGGTTTTGTTTTATAATTTCTTTGTTTCTCATTATGTCCTTAGCTTCCATCTTCTCCATTCTAATTTTTAAAGAACTAATTTCTTCAGTGAGCTTTTGAACCTCCTTTTCCATTTGGTCAATTTTGCTTTTTAAAAAAATTCTTCTCCTCATTGGCTTTTTGGACCTCTTTTACCATGTAGGTTAATCTATTTTTAAAGGTGTTGTTTTCTTCGGCATTTTTGGGGGGCTCTCCTTCAACAAGCTCTTGACTCATTTTTTATTATTTTCTTGCATTGCTCTCATTTGTCTTCCCAATTTTTCCTCCACCTTTCTTACTTGATCTTCAAAATCCTTTTAGAGCTCTTCCATGGCCTGAGACCATTGTATATTTTTTTGGAGGGTTTGGATATAGATGCCTTGACCTTGCTATCTTCCTCTGCTTGTATGCTTCGCTCTTCCTCAGCGACCCTCCCCCACCCATAACCTTTCAAATTCCTGTAAAAAATTACTCTAAATAAATTGTGGAGAAGCAGAAGCCACAGAATAACAAAGTGAAACAAATTTCAAGCCTAAGAGATCCTGGAAGGCCAACAGGAAAAGGTCTATCGCATTGGACTCAGAACAGAGTGTAACCCAGCATGGGCTGCCTGGCACAGACAGTAGCAGGGTAGGCTTCAGGGCATTGAATCATAGGAAGTTGTTGTGGTTTCCAGATTTCTTAACCCACAAATGCCAAAGACAGCTTCAGAGGTCAATAAGAAAGTTCTTTCACCTGGGTGAGAAGGGAGCATGGTCTGGACCCAGCCCTGGATTCAGGTGGCAACCACTGTGTCAGTGGTATTCACTTTTGGTTCCTTTGGTCAAAAGACCCTGGGGGATCAAGTGACTGATCTTGGACTAAGTCCTGAGTGGAAGTCCTGGGGTTAGGAGAAGCATTAGCATGGCAGAGCTGGTGGTAGCTATGGAGAGGGAATTCTACTCACAATTCCAGGGTAGAAAAGAGTCTTTTGGTTGTTTGCAGACCAGAGTGTAGGACATGAGAGGAGTAAACTCCTCTCCCTTGATTGGACCACCATAGAGGAACTGAGAACTTACAGGTCCCTAGAGATATCTCAGAGAACAGCTGCACAAAAGCTTTGAAGCCTAGGATAGTATACCCTCCACTTGACAAAGCACTTAAAAGTCAAGTAACTGGTTGGGAAAATCCCCCAAAAAGGGAAAAATAAGACAAGATAAAGTTACTTTCTTGGTGAAAATGTATTTTCTTCAATCCTTTTGGGGGAGGAATAGCAAAGCATACAAGCAGAGGAAGACAGCAATATCAAGGCATCTATATTCAAAATTTGTAGCAATTAATTTTCACTTCAAGAAAAGGTGCATGATAAATACTACACACTGGGTTGAGAACTGCCCATATCTTCTCTGCTTCCTTGTAAGTTTAAATTTCGTTCTCTTTTCTGTGCACTTTTTAGTTTGTTCTTTTTACTCCCTTCCCCTATCCCCAAGGCTATAATTAAGTATGGATATATTTATATATAGATATAGGTATATACATACACATATCCTTATACATGTATACACACATACATACATACATACATATATGCATATTGAATATGTAGACATGTATTTTCACTAACAAATACTCCTAATCTTTATTTTTATGGTTGTGCATATCTCTTATTTCCTATCCCTTCTGACTCCTCCACTTTGCTGCTTTCCACTACCTTGCCTTCCTATTACTTAGAATACCCTCCCTTGAAAGATTCCTCCTCTGTCCTCTCATTCCCATAAATCTAAATACCCTTATATAACTCCCATAACCCATACCTTCACCTTCCCCTGTAGAGATTCCTTCCTTATCCTCTCCCCCTTCCCTATCCTTGTCATTTGTACCAGGGTAAGTCAATATTTGCTTGGGGTAGAGAACCCCTACCTCAATGACTGATTAGAGATCCCTCAATCATCCTCAGTCTGGTTTATCTTGTCTGTGGAAATGGTTTCCCAGGGTATGGCTGCTGTGTATGCCATAGCTTCTTGGAGTCACAGGTGGGAGCTAGATGGATCAGGTAGACACCAGAGGTGGAAAGCAGCCCTCACATCAGAGGTACTAATCTTCCCTGAACACACCATAGACCCCAGCACTGGGAGCTAAGGACAAACTGGAAGTAGGTTGACCATGTTTAGGGTCAGCTTCTTGCATATCCCACAAATGGGACAAAATGGCTTTCAGCAACCAAGAGTTGTGCCACTTGTGCTTTCTAAGCTTTAGCCAACATAGTCCCCTAGACTCTGTACTCATGGGAGAGTGTCTTACAGATCATTGGGATGATGTTTTATACCAACTTTACTTACTGAGTCATCTTAGTATATTCTCCTTTCTAAAATACACACATATACACACACACACAAACATATTTAAAATTGGCTGACTAAATAGATTTCTCAATCCATAATCTTGAGGGGTAGCACACCAGATGGGGCTTTAGTCTTAGCCCAGCAAGGATAACCATAGGGTGATATATATAGCCTGCCTAGGTTTGGGAACCCAACTTATCAGTGACAGTAGGAGCTGGAATAAAGATTCTCCGAGTTTACATGGGTTACAAATGCATATTGATTCACTGATTGATTGACTCTCTAACAACTTCCTAATGGACCCCTGAGATTCAAACCACCTACTTAGAGAAACTTATTTAGATTTAGGTATAGACAAGCATCAGCCCACAGAACTATCTTTGTGTTCCTGCATGAAGACAGATTCCTGTGATAACTGAACAAAAAAATGGAATTGAGTTGCCAGAATGCCACAGTCTGATGCTCGTTCAGCAAATCCAATTTTCCTTTCTATAGTTGGGTTATTTCCTTGTCTGGAGCTAATTATCCATTTGGGAAAATTTAAAGTTTTGTCTGGTAAAAAAAAAAAAAAAAGGACATAGACTATGAATCGTGTAAAGTGATGATACTAATTTGGGATCTCTAGGACATTCTAGGGAACATAGTGATCCAGCTCCCCCAATCCCCAAGGCAGTTTCAGAATTCCTCTAGCCTTGCTAAGAGGTCAGGTTAGGACCGATGAGACCTAGAATAACTCAGGAATATGTTCCAGACCAGGAATTCTCTCAAACATCCAAATAACCTGACAGATGCAGACATACTTCAGATACTCATCGATTCGCATGGATGTCCAAGTCTCATTCTACATGGGAGCCCAGGCTATGTTCTCCACAAGAGAAGAAGAGACTGTGATAGGGGCTGACTGCTGTCTCTTTTGCTTTCACCTGCCATCAAGGCTCCAAATATTTGTTTTTACCATTGGTCTTATATTCCCCAGGCTTCTCACTATTCTTCAAATATTATCCTTTCTTTTTCTGAAGACATCCGTGATTCCCATTCTTCCCCTAGGGAAAGGAGAGACTACATTTGTGCAGCCACAGTTCTTCAAGCACGCATACATTCATTAGTGAACCTCCACCTCCAGTTACAGAAATTGAGTTAACAGAATGAGAGAAATGACAATCCAACTTTATTCTTGATGCCATTTAATCTAATTCACAGAACATTTATTAAATGCTTCTGTGTGAAAGCTAATTTTTCTAGGCTTTGAGGAAGCAAAAAATAAAACCCAATTAAGCCACTTTCTCCCTCAAAGAGTTTATGATGTGATAGGGACCCTGGTCAGACCACTCAGGCATTATATTGTGCTTGCTTCTCAGCACCACACTATAGGGATAATATTTACAAATTAGAATCCACCCAGAAAACGGTAGCCAGGTAGGCTCAACTTGGAGAATAAAAGAGTTAGTGTGGTCAGGGGTTTATAATAACTATTTTGAAGTATTTGTTAGACAATAATATGATAAAATATTGTATTTATTCTACTTGCCCTTGTAGTTTGGGATCTGTTGCTAAATGTTTAATAACTATCAAAAATGTATATGTGACATATTCTTAAGTTTTTAAAATTATTCTATTTTATTTTAAATTTATTTAGCTTTTAACATGCATTTTCACAAAATTTTAGGTTTCAAATTTTCTCCCCATTCTTCCCTCCCCCAACCCCAAAACTCCAAGCATTCTAATTGCCCCTATCAGGGATCTGCCTTCTCTTCTAACATCCCTCCCTTCCCTTGTCCACATCCTCTCTTTTGTCGTGTAGGGCCAGATAAATTTCTATACCCCATTACCTGTATTTCTTATTTCCTAGTAGTAAGAACAATACTTGACAATTGTTCCTACAACTTTGACTTCCAACTTCTCTTCATCCCTCCCTCCCCACCCATTCCCTTTGGGAAGCAAGCAATTCAATATAGGCAAATTATTTCCATAATAGTTGTGTTGTGTAGGACTAACTATATTTCCTTCCATTCTATCCTGCTCCCCATTGCTTCTGTTCTCTCTTTGGATCCTGTCCCTCCCCAGGAGTGTTGACTTCATATTGCTCCATCCTCCCACTGCCCTCCCTTCCATCATTTACCCCACCCGGGTTATCCCCTTCTCCCCCACTTTCCTGTACTATAAGATAGGTTTTCATACCAAAATGAGTGTGCCTTTTATTCCTTCCTTTAGTCGAATGTGATGAGAGTAAGCTTCATGTTTTTCTCTCACCTCCCCTCTTTTTCCCTCCACTAAAAAGTCTTTTGCTTGCCTCTTTTACGAGAGATAATTTGCCCCATTCCATTTCTCCCTTTCTTCTCCCAATACATATCACCACTTAATTTCATTTTTTTAAAGATATGATCCCATCCTATTCAATTCATTCTGTGCTCTCCGTTTCTCTCTCTCTCTGTATGTGCGTGTAATCCCACCAATTACCCAGGTATTGAAAAGTTTCAAGAGTTACAAATATTGCCTTTCCATGTAGGAATGTAAACAGTTCAACTTTAGTAAGTCCCTTATGACTTCTCTTTGCTGTTTACCTTTTCATGCTTCTCTTCATTCTTGTGTTTGAAGGTCAAATTTTCTTTTCAGCTCTGGTCTTTTCATCAAGAATGCTTGAAAGTCCTCAATGTCATTGAAAGACCAGTTTTTCCCCTGAAGTATTATACCTAGTTTTGCTGGGTAGGTGATTCTTGGTTTTGGTCCTAGCTCCTTTGACTTCTGGAATATCATATTCCATGCCCTTCGATCCCTTATTGTAGCAGCTGCTAGATCTAGTGTAATCCTGATTGTATTTCCACTCTACTTGGATTGTTTCTTTCTAACTGCTTGCAATATTTTCTCCTTTACCAGAGAACTCTGGAATTTGGCCACAATGTTCCTAGGAGTTTCTCTTTTTGGATCTCTTTCAGGCAGTGATCAGTGGATTCCTTGAATACTTATTTTGCCCTCTGGTTCTAGAATATTAGGGCAGTTTTCCTTGATAATTTCATGGGGGATGATGTCTAGGCTCTTTTTTTGATCATGGCTTTCAGGTAGTCCCATAATTTTTAAATTGTCTCTACTGGATCTATTTTCAGGACAGTTGTTTTTCCAATGAGATATTTCACATTATCTTCCATGTTTTCATTCTTTTGGTTTTGTTTTGTGATTTCTTGGTTTCTCAGAAAGTCATTAGCCTCCATCTTT
>JAQQSK010017580.1:0-10082 GCA_028658325.1 Potorous gilbertii | reverse complement strand
GGTACTCTCCATTAGGGAGAGACATATTCACTAGGAACATAGAACAATTGGCTAAAATAAAATGAGAACTTTCCTGGCTTCCCAGTGAGCATTGTTCTTTGTTTTGAGTGAGTATGTTTCTCACAGGTGGATGGCACAAATCTCAAGAGTTAGCAGATATGTCAGATAGCATAATCAACCTCCTAAAAGATGTGGAACAACTGACTGAAGTAAATACCATTCAGTTTATAAATGAAAGGATAAATGTAAGATCTTATTTTTAGGCTCAAAAAATCAACACCAGAAATACAGGATAAACTCTGGGATGTAACATTAATTTACATGAAAAAAATTTAGAGATTTAGTTTAGCTTAATAAATATGATTCAGTAGTGTGGGGTGAATGCCCAAAGAGAAATTGTAATTTTAGGCTAAATTAATCAAAGTACAATGAACAGAAAAAGTAATACTCTATATTATTGACTCTATAGTTCTGTGATTAGATCAATGCAGCATATTTTAGGAAGGACATTGGTAAAATTGAATGTGTACAGAAGAAGATGCTTAGGAGAGTTTAAAATTTGGAAATCATGTTATATTAATTTGTTTATCCATTAATCATTAATTTATGAGCACCTACTATTTCTAAGGCACTAGCTTCTGAAAAATATCTGAAATCAGAGAAGAGGAAATGATATCTATCTTCAAATATTTTAATTATTGTCATTTGAGAAAACTTATTTTGTCTACTTGTAGGGGGTAGAACTAGGAACAATGGGTGACCTTTATAGGGATGCAGATTTCAGCTCAATATAATGAAAAATGTTTTAACAATTAAAGCTTTCTTTAAAAAAATAGAGTGAGCTGCCTCATGAGGCAGTGAGCTCCCTATAGTTTATTCAGGCAGATTCCTAATGACCTGTAAAAGCTGAGATAGAAAGGATTTCTACATTTAGTAGAAAGTTGCACTAGATGACCTCTAAAATCCCTTCTTACTCAACCAGACTATGATTCTATGCATGAAACTACTTTGTTGCATAAACAAATGGCTTTCTCTTTTCAAAAGCTATTTCCTTTGATAGGTGACACAGCAGTTGGTCAGTAATTACCATCATAACATTTAAAATTTCACAATGAAATAGGAAGTGGTATGGGAGAAAAAGAAAGGAGAAACTAGAGCCATTCTCAGTGCATCCATCTAGCCACTAACTGATTTATCAAATAGACTTTTCATTGTGTATGCTTCATTGTTTGATTTGAATTTCTCACTTTGTTAGCCAGGGAGGAACACTAAGCACTCTGAAAAGGTTTTGAATAAGCTTTTGGGGAAATGATTTTTTATTTTTTAAAGAAATCCCAGGGCTGTTTAGGTATGGTTTAGGTTTTGTTTTATGAAAGCTTTGGTTAATTATTTGACCATATCTTACTTGGAAAAAAAGTAATCTCATCTGGAAATTTAATTTATTCTGAATTAGATCCTCCCCCTACAACATGTTGATATATTGTTTTGGCCATTCTTATCCCAATAGATAATATTTTTACAGTTAAATCAGAACAAAAGACTTCTCACTCTTTCCTTTTATGTACTAATTCACACTTGATTCTACAATTAATGCTAACTACAACATCTAGTTAGAACTTTCTGCATAAAATACAATAAATATATGAACAAAGAAGATAAATTCAACTAAAGAAATACCAGAATTGAGAAACGAAAAAGTTCTTGAAAATTAAATGAACTCCCATCTTTGTTGTCAGTCAAAATCTTTGGTTATTTTTCATTTTGATTTTCTTCCAGGTATCTGGATAGACAGCAGCTGTGGTATATGATGACAGAATGGAGAGAGCTCAATTAACTCCTCAGTTTTACCAATGTCTATTCTTTTCTTAGCAATAATTCCACCCAATTTTGAAGCAGAAAAAAAGTTTCAGAATATTTTGGTTTCATTTTGGTGCTAGAAAGACAGAAAACTGCATTGCCACAAAAATTGATCCTGAGTATTTTTTCACAAAATCTTTAGGCTTGCAGATCTGAATGTTTACAGACATGAAAAAGATTTGTGGGCAAGTTAGTGAAGGGGGAAAAATAAAACCATCTCAAAAGTGTGAGGAGAAGAGCAGAATAGAAAATAAAGCTAGATTTTAAAAATAACTTAATGCATTTTAAATTTCATAGTGTCTGTTCAGAAGCACTTAATTATGTAATAGTTCATATTGCTCATTATGGTTTCATGCTTTCTAACTGACTTGTAAGATTCTTAAGGTAAGGGAGCAAATGCATTGATAGCACCCATTATGTTACTGCTCAACACATAGGATTAGTCATTTCAATACTTGATGGATTGTAGTGTCCTAAATGTAAAACACTCTGCAATAAAGCATTTTTCATGGTCAAAAAGCACAATGAGTATTAAAGAATCAATTTTGGGTTGTATGGAGTCCACTATTGTTTATCACAGCACACTTTTATTGTTTATCACAGCATACATTTATTTTACTTCATTTGTCAGTTGCTTTGTCATCTACTGTTTCCTGGAGGGGTCATAATCAACATCAGTGGGAAGACTCAGACTAAGGAAATTACAAAATTTTTGAAATATTGAAGAAATTAGTTGGTTTATTTGACATTGACTAAGATTTGAATATGGTTACACAAGACTAAAGACAATCATCCTGAATTCACAAAGTCTTTTTACCCCTACTTTTACCACTTTTTTTCTTTTACCACTTACTATTTCTTATATTCTCATTTGGACTTTTCACTTTTGGCACGAGTATTTTTTTTCTTTTCTTGTTATCCATATATTTTTTGATATGCTCTTTTGGCCCAGTAAATAATTTTTTCTTATTTGGATCAGAAAAAAAGACTTCTTCCTCCTTGCCCAATTTTTACAAATTCACATTTAAGTCTCTCTTGGATTTATGCAAAGATAAAAGGAAGCAGATACTATGTTTAAGAAATCCTTTCCTTGGCCTTTCCCTCTCCGCTTTAAGTCAAGTATAGATTTTTTAAAAACTGAAGTAACTCCCTCCCCCCAAGCCTTACTAGGTTTCACAGAGGGAATATATATCTATTGCTTGATAAAAATGATGGTAAACTCAATTTTCCTTCCAGCATGAACAGAACAGACTTTAAGAAAGTTAGAAACACAAATAGCTCTATAACTTATCAAAAGCAGGGGAATGTCTCCTCTCTGGGTGCTAGTACTACATATATTGTTACGTTGCATTTTTTTTCCTCAGTATAAATCTTGCCACAGAGTACTGTAAAGGGGACATATATTGTCAAAGTCATCTTAAGCTTCAGCCCCTGCCTGAGTTCCATGTCTTTCTGAATTCTTCATATTTCTCAGTTCTTAATACCTAGCAATATTCATTATACTCATCTTTTTTTCCCCTCTAGCCATTCCCTCAATCCATATGAGCCCACTTTATCTCTAGTTCTTTAACACAAAGAAGGCTGTTATTGAAATTTTGGTATAAATTGAAACTTTGTTTCTGTCTTTGACTTTATTAGGACATATGGCCAGTTGAAGGTTTGATAAATCAAAAGGTATGGGAGAGTTTTGTTACCTGTGATTTTGAGGGTTTTAAACAAGAGTACCACATTTTGTCAAAAAATTTTTTCTTCTACATTTGTTGAAATAAAAATATGGAATAACTTTGCAAATGTTCTTATTATTTATTGCACAGGAGATGTTCTCTATATCATTGCAATTTTAGTATATGTTCTCCATGCGTAAGCATTCAAACTGTAATTTTTGTAAGTATAGTTAAATTTAGTTCAGTCAACTTACTAAACATCTACTGGTGCAGAGCATTGTGTTACACACTTGTAGAGATACAAAGTTTACATAACATACAGTTCCTGACCACATGGAGATTACAGGCTAATAGAAGAGATAATTATAATGTAGAGTATTACACAATAAGTTTACTAGAGAGGTACCAAACAAAATGCAATATGAAATTTGAGAGGGAAAGGTGTTGGCAACAGCCTCTAGAAAGTAAAAGGAGTATTTTGAATGATGTGGCATTTGAGTTGGGTTGTACAAAAGATATGTAGGAGTTTCATAGTTGGAGAAAGGGATAAATAATTCTCCAAGCATAGGGATTAGCATGAACAAACACAAAGAGACATAAAAATGGAATGGATATTTAGGAGACAAACCATTCTAGTGTGGTTTATAGGGCAAGTAGAAAGGATTCTAACCTTTCCTCAGAATTGTCTCTTTTCTCTTGCAAGTCTCCAAAATCTAAACTATTGAATTCTTCTGTTAGCCCTGCTTTTATTCATCCCTAAAAAAGTTATTATTTTATCCTTAGTTGTCATCATATATCTGTTCTTTCTTTCATGGCTAAACTCTTAGAAGAAGTTGTCTTATGTACTCTCCTTGTTGTCCTCTCAGTCCGTTCTTAATCTCTGCAATCTGGTGTTTCACTTAGTTACCCAAATGAAACTTTCTCTAAAATTACCAGTGATCACTTTGTTGACAAATGTATTGGTCTTGTCACTTTGTTATCCTTCTGACTTCCCTGCAACATTTGATACTGCTTACTGGGATCCCTTCTCTGTTGTTTTCTCCTTTCTCTTTTTTTCCTTTTGGTAACACTGCTCCTTCTTTATTCTCTTCCTTCCTAATTTTCAGTTGTGGCATTTAAAAATATCTGAGAGACATAGTTTCTGAGTGATTAGTTATTTTATTAACAATGCTAGCATTTTAATAAAAAGAAGTCAGTGACCCTCTCAAATGCCAAAGATCATCACTGTGGCAGAGTGAAGACTTATATGCCCTTAGAAAGGTGGGTGTTCGAGAGGGTTGAAATCAACTCTGATTGGTTAACCAATAATGAGAGAATGAGTGTTACAGTGAGGTACTGGACCTGTACCCCTGGCCGTTGATTATGTCATTATGTCTAAGTTGTCCCCAGTCTTGGACAATCTATTCAAAGAATTTATCCCCTCCAACCCTCAGTAGAGTTCACATGGATGGGAGCTGAACAAGATTGTTAAGAAAATTAATCCTATCTCAGTATCAGTAATGTCCTTCAAGAGACTACTTTGAAATGAGAATTATAGAAAAAGGGGGAACTCTGGATCTCCCCAAATCATTGGTTATTAACAATCATTTCTCTCACAGTCTTCTTTGTGTGTAACCAGTCACATACAAATACACACATGTACACATAAACATGCAAGCATACGTTCGTTCAACGTATGTTGTGTCCAGTGAATTGAACACAAGGGCCTGAAGTCGGGAAGACCTGAGTTCAAATCTGCTCTCAGACACTTACTAGTGGTGTGAGCCTGTGATAGTACCTTAACCTCCTTTTGCTTCAGTTTACCTATCTGTAAAATAGGCATAATAATAGCGCCTACCTCTTAGCATTGTTGTGGGATCAAATAACAAAATAATTGTAAAGAACTTAACACAGTGCCTGGTACAGAGTAAGAACTATTTAAATATTAACTGTTATTATTTTGTCCCCTGAAAGATGTGCAGTTATTTCCTCTGATAAAGTCTAAGCTCCTTGAGGAAAGGGACTGTTGTTTGTGTCTTTGTATCCCCTGTGCCTAGTGTAGTATTTGGCACAAAATCATCACTTAATAAATGATGATTAATTGATTAGTGAAATAAAATGGAAAAGGTATGTAGTGATGTACTACGGTGGGGGAGTGAAGACTGTTTTAAAGCAGTTTTCTAGTATTTTTTTGCGAGGATCACCGGTTTACATTGGTTTGTCTGTAACCATGTCATAAAATTGATTGTTATCATGGAGATGGCTTATATCCCCAAAATGATTGTGTGGGAATTTCAGGGCCTTTCTGAATTTGAAGAAGACAATACAGATGAATGTACATAGTCCTGTAAAGCCTGACATTTTCTTGCTCGAGTCTAGATCTGATCTCCTTTAAGGGTAAACTTCTTGGTAGCTAAAACAGTATACGTATAATAATGACTTTCATTGTTTGCAAATGCAGAAGGGGTTCCTGGGAGCTCTGGTGGAAAGATACTTCTATTGGTGGCTAGTGTTGCTGGCTCTGGTTATAAGTTCAGTTAGTGAAACAGAAAGACGATATATATTAGTCTCTGGGTAAGGATTTTCTGTCACTAATCATTAACAAACGGCATGGTTTCAGCCTACAGTAGGGCAAACACTCATTCACATTCTAGTTTTTATGCGATTTTCACAGTGCTTCTCCTTTGGCTAGCGGGGTCTAGGTCAGTGTAAAGTGAGCACAGTCAGCACCGGGCATCTTTCTGTGTCTCCTTTATGTGTTTGAGCTCAATGAATCACTGTAACATTTAAACTGGCATCACACTATTTATATTGTCTAGTCAGAAATTTAATTTCACAGCATCACATGCTACCTAAACAACCATGCCATTGCAATTTAGCATGCATTTTGTTGACGTGCAGTTTATCTTGTTAAAGTCTCATCTTTGTAGCCTAGTGCCATATGTTGCTAGTCTAGAGTAAACCTTTTAGGCATAATAAACAAAGGTAAAATCACTGATGAGCAAGTTCACAGAAGCAGGTGGTCCTAATGTGTCTACTCTTCTAGAACTTGCAAAACAGAGTCAAAGAAACTATGCTATTGTAATATGTCTTATATTATGCTACTAAATTTGTTTCAATTCTATTCAACAAATATTTATGAAGCACCTAATGTGCAAAGCACTGAATGAATGGAAAAATTGATGTTACTTGCTACATGTTCTAGGGATGTAAATATAAAGTCAAAGACACCCCTTTGGCCTCATTGAATTTATATTCTAGTAGAGGAAAACAACATATACAAGGTCAGGGAGGGAAATCTAAGTTTGGAAATTTACCAGGGTAGAGAAATAGAAAGGAACACCCTTTCCAGTAGCAATTGTTTTTTGCTGTTTAGTTGATATGTCCAGAGCTATGTCTAGCTCTTCATGACCCTGGGTTTGCCATTTCATTTTCCATCCAGTAAAGACAACATTATTGATTTGATTGTGATTTCAGATCTAGGTTTCCAACTCAGGTGTCCTGACCCCAACTCTTTTCATTCCACTATATTCTTATTTTATCCCCCCTGAGGATGTGAGAATTGTATGGTGGCAAGGGGATTTGAGAGAAGATGCTCTAGGAATAAAGTGAAACATGTCTGAAGGCTCCAAAATGAAATGTTGGTACTTAGCAATTATGAGATGTATTTTGGGGAATGGGGGTGAGAGAATGAAAATTCTCAAGCTGAAAGAGTAGGGTCCTCTAATGCATGGTTTCTGCTGTAGGGGCTTATTAAAAGAATCTAAGGTGTCAAAACAAAACAAAATCAACTATGCAGTAGAGATATAGACAAAAAGTTAAACTGTATCTGCCTTTATGTAGCTTATATTCTCCTGAGGACTATAATATATATACAGGGAATGGTCATATGGGGTGCTCCAGGAAGACTAGCACTTCTGATATGAAGCCTTACTAAACCCTTTGCAAGGCTGCTTATCTGCCTTTGGTGTCTACCTGGCCCTCAACTCTCGCCTATGAGTCCAAGAAGTTGTAGCATGTGCAATAGCCATACTTTAGTGAGTTGTTTTAGCAGACAGGCTAAACTAGGTTGAGGTGATTATGGCGAATGTCTACCCCAAGCATGTGAAGCTTCTTTCAGCAGAATGGATGAATGAAAACACTTTGTTCCAATGGCCATGAATATGGTTGGAGCTTGGTTAGATGTTGAAGATACCAAGGTTATCCACTGCATCTTGGCTTATCACCACTTGTCTTGATATTTGTCTTGCCACTGGACTTGAATGACTGTGGAAGAGATAGTGAAACCGACAACTGTTCAACTCTGCCTGACTTAAATCCAATTTATGTTCAAGTCAGGACATCATCCTCATGATGATAATTAGTCCTCTTAGAAATGAAGAACTAGGGAGTAAAGGCAGGGACTTGCCTAAGCTTTTGCCCAAACTGCTTAAAATACCTTTAAAAAGTGATCCTGAACAAATTCCAGAGTGGCAGAACCCACAAAAGACAGATTGAGGCAGATTTCCAATCCAAGTCAACCTGGAAGGTGGACAGGAAAAGTCTATTGCACCAGGTTGAAAGAGGAGTATATTCTAGTGCAGGCTACATGAGCACAGACCTAGACCCAGCAAAGTTGGAACAGGCCTCAGGGGACTATATCACTGGCAACAATTTCCAGACTTCTCAGACAACTTAGAAGGTCAGCAGGAAGGGGTCTGTTGGACCTGAGTAAGAGAAGCTCAATCCAGCATAGGCCATTCCAGTACAGCCCTGGCCCCAGCAAACCAGAAGCAGGTCTTGAGAGTGACTGAATTTACAGAGGCAGTGGCAGTGGCAGTGGCAGTGGATATTTCTGGAGCTCTCAGCCCACAGACAGAATGTTTGAGTCACCTATTTCAACTTCCAGTAGCCAAGATGGTAGAGTAAACAGTATATAGCTCTCACCCTCTCTTAATGACTTTGAAAAACACAGAAGATATCTTCCCAAGAAAAATCCTGGAATAGTGGAGCCAACAAAAAGATGGAATACAGCAGTCTTTTACTTTGGAAGACTAGGGGGATTAATGGGAAAGGTCCCTCTTGCTGTGACTGAAAGAGACCAGTATAGGGCAGGCAGCATCTTGGCAAGCCAGCAGCAAGCCCCATCCCAGCAAACCTGGGGAGGTCTTGAGCCTCAAGGTGGTAGAGTAGGTAAGAACCAACACCAGCACTCCTGTGTACTTTGGCAGGGGAATCAGTAGATGTCTGCACAGAGAACCGCCATGTGTATCGGTGGACAGGCTTCCAGGAGCCGAAACTACCTGTGCTCTAGCACAGCCCTTGGTGAGGAGGTGACCTCCAGTGGCCAGAATATCCCTACCCCTTCTCCCCCATCCACCAGGACAAGTGAGCTATCAGACTCCTACAGTCTCCACTTACCAATACCTGATGCCTCAGCACACAAAGACAGTAACCAGCCCCCCAGCCCTAGCATGAGAAGTGTGACCCTGTGCCCCAGAAGCAGAGATCAACTTTAAAAGTCAGAAGAAAGGTACACACCATGAGCAAAAAGCAACAAAGAGAAACAATGACCATAGAGAATTATTATGGTGACAGGGAAGTTCAAAACACAAATTCAGGAGAGGACAGCATTGTCAGTATACCCACATCTGAAACCTCAAAGCAGAATATGAACTAGTCTCAAACCCCAAAAGCCTTCTTGTAAGAGCTCAAGGATTTTCAAAATCAAATAAAGAAGAAAAATTGAACAATTCTTTTAAAAAATGCAATTGACAAAATGGAGAAAAAAAATACACTGAAAAAAACATCTTAAAAAGTGGAATTGACCCAATTGAAAAGGAAGTTCAAAAGCTAATTAAAGAAAATAGTTCCTTAAAAAGTGGCTAGTGGAAGCTAATGAGTCTATTAGACAAAAAGAATCAATAATCAAAATCAAAAGAATGAAAAAATAGAAGTAAGTGTAAGCTACTTCATTGGAAAAACAATTGACCTGGAAAATAGATCCAGGAGAGATAATTTAAGAATTATTTGTCTACCTGAAAGCCATGATGAACAAAAGAGCCTGGATATCATCTTTCAAGAAATCATCAAGAAAAACTGCCCTGAAGACCTAGAACCAGAGGATAAAATAGTCATTGAAAGAATCCATCAATCAACTCCTGAAATAGGTTCCAAATTGAAAATGTCAAGAAATGTTGTAGCCAAATTCTACAATTATCAGGTCAAAGAGAGAATACTGTAAGCAACCAGAAACAAAATCCAAATATTATGGAACCACTGTCAGGATTATGCAGGACCTTGCATCTTCCACCTTAAAAGCATGGAATATGATATTCCATAAGGTGAAGGAGGTTGGATTACAACCAAGAATCAACTACCCAGCAAAATTGAGCATAATCTTTCATGGGAGGAGATGGACATTCAGTGAAATAGGGAATTTTCAGACCTTTCTGATGAAAAGACCAGAGTTCAATGGAAAATTTGATCTTCAAATTCAAGACTCAAGAGAGGCATAAAAAGACAAACAGGAAAGAAAAAAGACAACATTATACAATAAAGGCAAACTGTTTACATCTCTACATGGGAAGATGATACTTGTAC
>JAQQSK010017579.1:0-10082 GCA_028658325.1 Potorous gilbertii | reverse complement strand
AAAAAAAAAAGGAATGCTTGAAAGTCCTCAATTTCGTTGAAATACCATATTTTCCCCTGAAGTATTATACTCAGTTTTGCTGGGGTGGTGATTCTTGGTTTTAGACCTAGTTGCTTTGACTTCTGGAATATGCTATTCCACGTCCTTCGATCCTTTAATGTAGAAGTTACTAGATCTTGTGTTATCCTGATTGTATTTCCACAATATTGGAGTTGTTTCTTTCTAGCTGATTGCTATATTTTCTCCCTGACTTGGGAACTCTGGAATTTGGCCACAATGTTCCTGGGAGTTTCTCTTTTTGGATCTCTTTCAGGCAGTGATCAGTGGATTCCTTGAATAATCATTTTGCCCTTATTTCTAGAATATCAGGGAAGTTTTCCTTAATAATTTCATGAAGGATGATGTCTAGGCTCTTTTTTTGATCATGGCTTTCTGGTAGTCTCATAATTTTTAAATTGTCTCTCCTGAATCTATTTTCCAGGTCAGTTGTTTTTCCAATGCGATATTTCACGCTATCTTCAATTTTTTTTATTCTTTTGGTTTTGTTTTGTGATTTCTTGGTTTCTCAAAAAGTCATTGGCCTCCACCTGTTCCATTCTAATTTTGAGAGGACTATTTTCTTCAGTGAGCTTTTGAATCTCTTTTCCCATTTGACTCATTATCCTTTTGAAAGCATTCTTATCTTCATTGGCTTTTTGCATCTCCTTTGCTAACTGAGTTAGCCTATTTTTCAAGGTGTTATTTTCTTCAGCATTTTTTTGGGTCTCCCTTTCAAGGTGTTGACCCATTTTTCATGCTTTTCTTGCATCTTTCTCATTTCTCTTCCAAGTTTTTCCTCCACCTGTCTAACCTGATTTTCAAAATCCTTTTTGAGCTCTTCCATTGCCCAAGCCCAATGGATATCTATTTCAGATGTTTGGGGTACAGAGACTTTGCTCTTCCTCATCAGAGAGGAAGGTTGGAATCATTTGCTCACCATGAAATTAACCTTCTATTGTCTTATTTTTTTTCACTTTTCTGAGTATTTTCCCAGCCAGCTACTTGACTTCTGAGAGTCCTCTCCACACCCGCCTAGGTCGCCCAGCTAGTTCTTGGGGTCTGAGATTCAAATGCTGCTCCGCAACTCAGGGCTTTTGGCGGCAGGCCTGGCTGCTATTCAATGGGAGCTTAATTTCTGGTGCTCAGGTTGGGCAGGGCTGCCTCCCAGGCTCAATTCCCTCAGTGGGTTTACGCAGAGACCTGCTGTAATGGAGCTCCTGCCTGCTCTGGGAGCCTCTGGTCGCCTGCTGCCTCTGTTGCTGCCTCTGACACTGCCTCCCAAGGGGGCCCGATTCATGGAGATACACTGCTCCCCTCTCAGCCCGTCCAGACATCTCTTTCACTGACCTGTGTGTCTATGGTGGAGGGACCTTCGTGGTCGCTGGAGGTTCCGTCCCTGAAGCCTGCTCAAATCTGCTCGGTCCTCTCGGTGCCGCGTGGTCAGGGCAGGGCAGGGCTGGGCTCTGCTCCAGTCAGGTGCATGATGGACCTTTGGGGTTAGTTTTTCAGGGCTCTCTGGAACGGAAATCTCCTTCACCCCATTGCTGTGCGGGTCCACTCTTCCAGAATTTGTTGGGAGTTCTTTTTATAGATAATTATGGGTTGTGAGTTCAGAGCTAACATATGTGAGTCTTTCCACTCTGCCGTCTTGGATCCGCTCTCCTCATCAGGAAGAATTTAGTGAAAGCAAACCATGACAGTTCCCTTATTAGTCCTTATAATGTCAAGCATAGAATGTTTTACATCTCTTTTTTCCCTCCATTTGGTTATGATTATATGTTTTCTGTATATTCTATTCATCAAAAACAGAATTTGAAAAACTATGTTTTACTAGTACTAGTTTGGTTTTCTTCATTTATGTTCAAGGAAAAATCGTATATAAGAATCTATTTCTTCATAGAAAAGGTTAAATGTGTCATCGTTAAAATGAAAGAAATCATCCTTATTATTTTACCAAACTAAGCAAAATATATGAATGGAGATGATATTGTCAACAACCTTTGATACTACATGGAAAAAGATAAAATAGACTAAAAGAGTTAAACGTAGACATAGATGATGTACAACAAACAGCCAATACTAGCATTTCAGTGTTTGCAAAGTGATGTTTGCATGAGGCTAGGAAAATCGCAAACGTGTGTGTGTGTCGGGGAGGTCACTCTTGTTGTGGCTGAAGGGGACAAGTGCAGGACAAGAGATGTCCAAGACAGCCCCACCTCAGAAAATCAGGAGTAGATCCTGAGCCCCATGGTACACAGAGTTATCACCAACTCCAGGAACCCAAGTGTGTCTCAAAAAAGCCAGGGGAATCTGAAAGACACTAATGCATATGGGGTTTACCAGTCTCTAAGCCTGCTTGTGCTCTAACTCAAGAGAGGAGACCTCCTGTGTCCAGACCACCCCTCTCCCACACCTCATGTAGGGAGTATGGGAGTAAATCCAGGGAAACTCAAAAACACTTTATATAGCCTCTGCTTTGGCACACAAACCAGTTCAACATCAGGTTAGGTGCAGTATTCTAGCTTCTAACTGACAGATCGACATGCCACAATACAAAAAGCCTCAAATTCCAAGTACAACAGTCTTGGGACAGAACCTGTTGTGCCCCAGAAGCAGACATCTACTTGAAAAGTCAAGAAAAAGTCAATCATCATGAACAGGCAGCAAATCAGAAAAGAAAAGACCATAGAAACTCGCTATAGGGGAAGGACCAAAACACAAATGTGGTAGAACTCAGCATTGTGATTGCACACCCATCTGAAATCTCTGAAGGGAATATAAACTGCTCTCAGGCCATAAAAACATTCTTGGAAGAGCTCAAAAAGGGTTTTAAAAGACAAATTAGAGTGGCAGAATAAAAACCGGCAAATGATTTTAAAAACTAGGAAAAAGGATTCACTGAAGAGAACAGTACCTTAAAAAGACAATTGGACAAATAGAAAAGGAAGGACAAAACGTGACTGGAGATAATAACTCCTTAAAAGGAAAATATTGGACAAATGGATGCAAAAGTTAGCTATAGAAAATAATCTATTAAAAATTAGAACTGGGCAAGTAGAAGCTAGTGACTCCATGGGATATCAAGAATCAGTCAAACTGAATCGAAGAAATGAAAAAAATGAAGAAAATGTAAAATATATCATGGGAAGTGTATTATGTTTTGATTTGTTATATGATTGCTTCCACTTATGACAGTGCGACTACATAGCATCACTATAGTGAAAATATGCTCAATAGGAAAACATATGTTGAACCTATACAGAATTGTATGCTGTCATGGGGAGGGATGGGGGTAGGATGGGGAAGGTGTGGGGGGATAAAATCTTAATTTTAAGGAAATGATTGTAGAATATTTGTAAATAAATAAAATAAAAATTTAAAAAAATAAAAAAATAAAAAAAATAAAGAATTATCTAGAAGAAAGCAAGAGGTTAAGACACTTGTTCAGAGACACATAACATGTACCTGTCAGAAGCAAGTATTGAACCAAGGCATCCCGACTCCAAAACCAGCTTTCTATCCACTAGGGTATACTCTTGCTTTTCTAGCATATAGTAGATACTTAATAAATACCTGAATTGAATCTGAAAAAAAAAAAAAAAAAGAAAAAGAGACCCAGGAGAGAAAATTTAAGAATTATTGGTCTACCAGAAAGCCATACTGAAAAAGAACAGCCTGGATTATATCTTCCAAGACATCATCAAGGAAAACTGCCCAAAGGTGCTAGATCCACAGGGCAAAATAGCATTGACAGAATCCACCAATCACCTCCTGAAAGATCTGTCAAACAGAAAATACTAAGGAATATTGTTGCCAAATTCCAGAGGTATCAAGTGAAGGAGAAAATATTGCAAGTAGTCAGAAAGAAGCAATTCAAATACCAGGAACTACAGCCAGAATTACACAGGACTTTGCAGTTTCTACATTAAAAGGCCAAATGAATTGGAATATGATATTTCATAAGCAAATGAGCTCGGACTGCAACAAAGGATCAAATTACCAGTAAAACTGAGCATAATATTTCAGGCAAAAAGATTGACATTCAATGGAATACGAAATTTCCAGACCTTCTTGATGAAAAAGGCCAGAGATCAATAGAAAATTTCATCTTTTTTCATATATATATGTATATATATATATATACATATATATATGCATATATATGTATGTATATGTACATATACATGTAATATATATTTATATATTTATTTTTCTTTTCAATTAATTAATTAATTTTTAAATGTTCTACAATCACTTCCTTAAAATTAAGATTTTATCCCCCTGGCACCTTCCCCCAGCTACCCGCCTCCCTCCCCATGACAGCATCCAATTCTGTATAGGTTCTACATATATTTTCCTATTGAGCACATTTTCACTGTAGCCATGCTATGTAGTCGCACGAAAATGAATGCAAGAAATCATATAACAAATGAAAATATAATGCACTAAAACACACACACACACAAACACGATCTGCTACATTCTGAAAATGACTTCCATATTTCTTTCTCTGAGTGTGGAAGGTATTTTGCCTTGTTGGTGGAGCTGTGAGATCATCCAACGATTCTGGTGAACGATTTGGAAAGACGCCCAAAGGGCTACAAAAAATGTGCATACCCTTTGACCCAACAATATCGCTACTAGGACTGTATCCCCAACAGATTATAAAAATCGGAAAGGGACCCACATGTACAAAAATATTTATAGCAGCACTTTTTGTTGTAGCCAAAAACTGGAAATCAAGGAGATACCGATCAATTGGGGAATGGCTTAATAAATTATGGTATATGAATGTTATGGAGAAAATGTGATCATAAAAGACAAGGTTCAAGAGAAGCACTAAAAGGCAAGTAGGGAAAAGAAACCTTATTCAATGTGGGGAGCCTGTTTGTATCTCTATAAGAGAAGATGATACTTATTAATCTTGAGGATCATTTATTTATTATCATATTTAAAAGGGATATACATAGATAGATGGAGTGGATATGTATAAAATGATGTAATGATAAAAACGTGATTTAAGGGTATAAAGGTATGGTTATGGGAGATGTGAAAAGGAGGAGGGAGGAAAAGGTCAATTACATGACAGGAAGAGGTACAAAAACATATTAGAGGGAGAGAGGTGAGGAAGATGGGCCCTGCTTAAGATTTATTGTCATCTGATTTGGTTCCAGGAAGGAACAATAAACTCAATTAAGTATAGAAATTTAACTAGCTCTATAGGCAGTAGGAAGGGAAAGGGGAAAGGAAAGGGTGGCAAAAAGTAGTAAGCGAAAATGGGAATAAAAGGGATGGAGGTTGAAAGAAGGGAGGGAAGACTGAAGGAGGCAGTGAACAAAAATTAAAACTGTTGTAGAGGGGAAGAGAGAATGGAAAAATAAAAACATGAATGGGGGAAAGAGGATGGAGGGAAGACATAGGTAGGAATCATAACTGTGAATGTGAATGGGATGAAATGTCCCATAAAATGGAGGTAGAAAGCAGAATGGACTAAAAGTCATAATCCAACAATACTTGTTAAAAATTGTTTTCACATGCAGCAGGGAAATACGATAGATAGGTGATGGAGGTACAGAAATCTATCTTGCCCTACAAGAAAATAGATGGGATGAGAATAAGAGAAGGGAAGTTTGATAGAAGGGAGGGTGGATTGGGGGAAGTGTTAATCCGAATTCATGCTGTCTTCAAGTTGGCTGAGGGGATAGATAGGGAGAATACTTGGATCTCGAAATCTTGTAGACGTGTGTATTGAAAACTAAAAATAAGTAAATAAATAACTTTAAAATGCTGAACTAACAAACAAAAATGTGTCTTCCTGACTTCAGGGACAGCACTCTATCCACTGTGCCACCTAAATTCTCTAAAGATCAGTTACTACACATGAACATCATCAGATGATAAATATTATAATTAGATTTGTTATATATTTTGCAGCCAGAAGTTTAAAAAATTTCTATACCGTCAAAAGAAGACCTACATTTCATAGCAGTTCAGCTCATAAACTTCTTATTCCAAAATTCTTACACTAGGGAAAACAATCAGACTCTATAGGTATGACTTAAATAGCATCTCTTATGAATAGAAGGTGGAAATTATAAGTAGATTTAAAGTATTAGATCTGGTAGACAGAGTGCCAGAAGAGCTATGTCCAGTGGTTTGCATTTATAGTAGAGAGCAACAAAAACTTTCCATAAAAAAAGCAGAGCAAGAAACAAAATGGGCATCTGATTAGGCTTTACAAGTAGCTGAGGAAAGATGGAAAGCAAACGGCAAAGGAGAATGGAAATGATGCTCTCAGTTGATTGCAGAATTCTAGAGAAAAACAAGGAGTGATAAGTAGTTTCTGTTAAATGAGCAAAGCAAACAGATAAAAGAAAATCATAGAAAGGGAAAGACATATCTCTTCAAGAAAATTAGAGATGTCTTGGGTATATGCAAAAATGGGCATGATGGAATACAAAAATGGTAGAAATTCACAGAGCAACAAAGATGGAAAAAGAAGTGAGAGAAATATACAAAAAACTGTACCAGAAAGGTCTCAATATCACCAACAAACACAATGGTGTGGTTGCTGGTCTGGAGCCAGACATCTTGGAAAATGAAGTTCAGTGGATCTTATGAAATATTACTAATACCAAAGCCAACAGATATAGGCTATATATATGTAATTATGTAGAACTTTTCCATCTTAGTCATTTTCTACAAGAAGACTCCAGTAAAAGGAAAACGAAAGAAATGGAAAATTAGCATACTTTAGTCTGTATGCAATGAATATCAGTTCTTACTCTGGAGGCAAATAATATGCTTCATCACTAGTACTTTAGGATTGTATTGGGTTGATTATTGTATTACAAAGAATAGTTAGTCAAATTTCTTTGTTGAATAATACTGATGCTACTATGTACAATATTCTCCTGGTTCTATTCAAGTCACTATACGTCAATTCATGTAGGTCTCTCCAGTATTTTTCTTAAATTTTCCTGCTTGTCATTTCTTACAACATAATAATATTCCATTAAAGTCACATACCACAACTTCCAATTGATGGGCATCTCTTTGTTTTCCAATTCTTAGTCATTACAAGACAACTGCTAGAAATATTTTTCTACAAATAGTAACTTTCCTTTGTTTTTGGATGTCTGTGGGATAGAGATCAAGCAGTGGTATTGCTGAATCAAAAGTCATGCACAGTTTTATAACATAGTTTTAAATTGTTTTCCAAAATGATTTGTGGAACAACTCCACAAATGATGCATTAGCATTTTAATTTTCCCACATTTCCTCCAAAAATTTACATTTTCCTTTTTGGTTCTATTAGCCATTCTGGTAGATGTGAGGTGGTACCTCAAGGCAACTAGCATTTATCAAATCCTTACTATATGATTTTTAAAATCAGTTATTTTAGCGATATTAAAACAGCAAATTTTGGGGCAAAAGATTGCCTCACAGTTCTAACCCTATGTCAAGAAAAAATCATGGTCAAGCCATGTATGGATATAGCTCACACCAATTACCCTGACATGTGCACAACTGTATTTGGAATTATTATTTTGTTACGGTTATTACATCTGGATTGGATCTATGTTTGAAGGACAAAGGAGATGCCTGAAGAGAAACCCCATTTAACCATGCCAATGGACCACGGTTTCATCAATTATGGTTTTAGAAATTTCCTTGGTACACTGAGAGTCTACATGACAATGGAAGAGTCAAATATTCA
Organism: Potorous gilbertii; assembly: GCA_028658325.1. Lineage (NCBI taxonomy): Eukaryota > Metazoa > Chordata > Mammalia > Diprotodontia > Potoroidae > Potorous > Potorous gilbertii. The sequence goes on along the minus strand of JAQQSK010017579.1, from coordinate 2,323 downwards.
GTACACATCAGAGGTAAACTTTGAACTCATGAAGATGCTGTGGCTGATTCTTTAGCCATTATAGAACATTTCCTCTTATTTTATTAAATTTATTCATCGCATGTGATTGATGAAACTCATTTTCTTAGGTTTTTGTCCAAATACCTGAAGAAGTAATCTGTTAACAAGAAGTTATCACAGGAAACATAATTTGCACAATAATCCCTTAGAGAAAATTTTAAATTATACTTTCATATATGTGCTCTTAATTCAAAACCAGATGGAATATAGGATGCTGAATTTGAAGTCAAGTGGACCTAAATTCAAATTTAGTGCCTTTGAACAACTAGTTTAATCTCCTTTGTTTCAGTTTTTTCATTTTTACTATTACAAAAATCATATCACTCAAATAATGAGATTGTTGAGAAAAGCTCATCAAATGATATAGTGTATGTAAAATGCTTTGAAAACCTGAAAATTTTCATAGTAGTAATAACGGTACTCATCGTTGTAATAGTGGTGCAGTAGTAGTAGTAGTAGCAGCAGTAGCGACATTTGATTGATGTGGATAGACCTTTGGGGCAATACTCTTTGAAATAGCTGTACCATGTAATATTTAACCTCCCTGATCTACAATCCCAGGTCAGAAACACTAATCATTTTCTCCTTTCAATCATATGGAAAGAGTTATTTAGGGTTGAATCAAGAATTATTTTCCCCAGCAGCCTTAGGAGAAAAAGTGAATTCAACATCTACTTGATGCAATTATATACTATTTCTTCTTACCCTGGAGACCTGAAAAAAACAAGTTTTTCTCATTGCCTAAAATTCTTTTTAAAAAATAAAATATACCTTTAAACCTAAGAAACTGAAACTAGGAAATCACTATTTTAAGGCTGAATATCTTGCAAGTAAAAACCTATCCTTTTATCTCCTTCAAATCTTCTGCTGGGTTTTGGTAATATCATACATTTGGATGAATTCTAAAAAAAATTGTGATATGCACTGTTTCTCCATATTCAGATCTTGTGCAGGGGTAGCTAATTGGTGCAGTGGATAGAGCACAAGTGCAGCAGTCAGGAGGACCTGAGTTCAAATCTCATCTCAGATACTTGACACTCACTAGCTGTGTCACCTTGGGCAAGTCACTTAACCCCAAATTGCCTCATCTTGATTCTTCTCTAGTCATCCTTACGAATATCTGGTCATTGAATTAAGGTGGCTCTGGAGGAGAAGTGAGGCTGGTGACCTGCACAGTCCTCCCTCACTGAAAGTAAAGTCAAGTGCAAGTCCTGTCATTATTACTCTAGTGGCATGGTCTTCTTTGGCAACAAAGGAAGAACACACACACAGTTGTGAATCATAGGCATAAACACTTTTAGGATTAATTTTTCATTTTGTTCCATTTTGACATTACATTGAGATTTCCATTAATTCCTATGCATTTATAGAATTATAATTTTGAGAAACAAACAAAATAAAATCTACCTCCTTAGATAAAACCTGAACTACCTTCCACTACTAAAGTCTGATTTCCATCTTCAATTTCTATCTAAATCAAAATGGATTTTCTTCTAAACACTATTGCTGTTATAAAATACAGTCACTTTGAAAATAAGGAACATATACTTTTGATACCTACTACACAAGGGCTATGGAGCAAACTCTAACGGTGATTATTATAATGAAAATCATAGTGACAATCAGGCAACGACTTATAATTTCTACTCTCCTTTTGTTTTGCTTTTTGAGATATCCTTAATCATGTGGAAATTTATTTTAGTATCATTTTAATTTTCATTCAGAAATTTAAAAATAATCCAATACAACTGCCCCATCCATCATTTAGTAAATGTTTTCATTGATGTGTGTTCTTTTTAACATCACCATAGTTTCAAAAAACTCCTATTCTCCAAGAGATCATAAAAATGGGAAAGGGACCCACATGTACAAAAACATTTATAGCGGCACTCTTTGTGGTAGCCAAGAACTGGAAATCAAGGAGATGCCCATCAATTGGGGAATGGCTTAATAAATTATGGTATATGAATGTAATGGAGTACTATTGCGCCATAAGAAATGATGAACAAGAAGACTTCAGGGAGGCCTGGACAGACTTATATGGTCTGATGCTGAGTGAAAGGAGCAGAACCAGGAACACTTTGTGCACAGCAACGACCACAGTGTGCGAGAGTTTTTTCTGGTAGACTTGGAACTTTGTAATATCACAAGAAGTTACTGAAAAAAAAATCCCAATGTCAATTTTCTAAGGCAAAATGCCTTCCACACTCAGAGAAAGAAATATGGAAGTCATTCGCAGAATGCAGCAGATCATGTTTGTGTG
>JAQQSK010017578.1:0-10082 GCA_028658325.1 Potorous gilbertii | reverse complement strand
GGGCTTTTGGCAGCAGGTCTGGCTGGTATTCAATGGGAGCTTAATTTCTGGTGCTCAGGTGGGGGCAGGGCCGCCTCCCAGGCTCAATTCCCTCAGGGGGTTTATGCAGAGACCTTTTGTAATGGAGCTGCTGCCGAGCTCCTGCCTGCTCAGGGAGCCTCTGGCCACCTGCTGCCTCTGCTGCTGCCTCCCGAGGGTGCCTGAGTTCGGAGACACCCCGCTCCCCTCTCAGCCTGTCTTTCTCACTGACCTGTGCGTCTGTGGGTGAAGGGACCTTTGTGGCTGCTGGAGATTCTGTCCCTGAAGCCTGTTTGGATCTGCTCGCTCCTCTCAGTGCCATGTGGTCAGGGCAGGGCAGGGCTGTGTTCCACTCCCGTCTGATGCACGACGGACCTTTGGTGTCAGTTTTTCAGGGCTCTCTGCAACAGAAATCTCCTTCACTGTGTTGCTGCATGGCTTCCACTATTCCAGAATTTGTTGGGAGTTCTTTTTAGAGGAAATCCATGGGCTGTCCTCTATATATTTTAGAAACAAGACCTTTATCACAGACACTAGTAAAAATTCTTTCCCAATTTTCTACTTCTCTCTTAATTTTGGTTGCATTGGATTTGGTTGTCCAAAAACTTTTCAGTTTAATGTAATCAAAATTATCCATTTTGCACTTCCTCATGCTTTCTATCTCCTTTTTAGTCAAAAATTCTTCCCTTCTCCAAAAATCTGATAAATACACTAATCCTTGTTCCACTAATTTGTTTATAGTATCAGTTTTTGTACCTAGATCATGTACCCATTTGGATTCTGTTCTTGTGTACAGTGTCAGGCATTGGTCTATGCCTAGTTTCTGCCATACTTTTACCCGGTTTTCCAAGCAATTTTTTGTCAAACAGTGAGTTCTTATCCCAGCAGCTGGGGTCCTTTAGTTTATCAAACAATAGATTGCTATATTCATTGACTACTGTGTCTTGAGTATCTAGCATATTCCACTTGTTTACCCTTCTGTTTCTTAGCCAGTACCAAGTGAATTTGATAATTTCTGCTTTGGAGTACAATTTGAGATCTGGTAGACCTAGGCCATCTTGCCTAGCATTTCTTTTCATTAATTCCCTTGCTATTCTTGAAATTTTATTCTTCCAGATGAATTTTGATATTATTTTTTCTAGCTCTATAAAATAATTATATGGTGGTTAGATTGGTATGGCACTGAATAAGTAAATTAATTTAGGTACAATTGTCATTTTTATTATATTAACTTGACCTACCCATAAGCAACTGATGTTTTTCCACTTACTTAGATCTGACTTTATTTGTGTGAAAACTATTTTGTAATTGTGTTTATGTAGTCCCTGGGTTTGTTTTGGCAGGTAGACTTCAAGATATTTTATAGTGTCCACACTAGCTTTAACCAGGATTTCTCTTTCTATCTTTTGTTGTTGAGCTTTGTGAGTAATATATAGAAAGGCAGAAGATTTGTGTGGGTTAATTTTGTAACCTGCAACTTTGACAAAGTTGTTTATTATTTCAAGTAGTTTTTTACTTGAATCTCTGGGATTCTCTAAGTGTATCATTATATCATCTGAAAAGAGTAATAACTTAGTTTCTTCTTTGCCTATTCTAATTCCTTCAATTTCTTTATCTTCTCTAATTGCTACAGCTAACATTTCTACTACCATAATGAACAATGGTGGTGATAGTGGACATCCTTGTTTCACCCCTGATCTTATTGGAAATGCATCTAGCATATCTCCATTGCATATAATGCTTATTGAAGGCTTTAGATAGATATTACTTATCATTTTATGGAAAGTTCCCTTTATTCCTATGCTCTCCAATGTTTTTAATAGGAATGGGTGTTGTATTTTGTCAAAAGCTTTTTCTGCATCTATTGAGATAATCATGTGGTTTCTATTAGGTTTGTTGTTATTATCAGTAATGCTAATAGTTTTCCCAATATTGAACTAGCTCTGCATTCCTGGTATGAATTCTAACTGATCATAGTGTATTATTCTCATGATAAGTTGCTGCATTCTTTTTACTGAAATCTTATTTAAAATTTTAGCATCTACATTCATTAGAGAAATTGGTGTATAATTTTCTTTCTCTGTTTTGTCTCTCCCTGACTTAGGTATCAAAACCATATTTGTATCATGAAAAGAATTTGGGAGGACTCTTTCTTCCTCAATTTTCCCAAATAGTCTATATAGTATTGAAATTAAACGTTCTTTAAATATTTGATAGAATTCACTTGTAAATCCATCTGGCCCTGGAGATATTTTCCTAGGGAGTTCATTGATGACTTGTTCAATTTCTTTTTCTGAGATGGGGTTAAGTATTCATATTTCTCTTCTGTTAATCTGGGCAATTTATATTTTTCAAATAATCATCCATCTCATTTAGACTGTCGAATTTATGGGCATAAAGTTGGGCAAAGTAATTTCTAATTATTGTTTTAATTGCCTCCTCATTGGCGGTGAGTTCACCCCTTTCCTTTTTGATATTGGTAATTTGGTTTTCTTTTTTCTATTTTTAAATCAAATTAACCAAAGGTTTATCAATTTTATTAGTTTTTTCATAGAACTAACTCTTACTTTAATTTATTAGTTCACTAGTTTTCTTAATGTCAATTTTATTAATCTCTTATTTGGTTTTCAGTAATTCTAATTTGTTATTTACTTGGAGACTTTCAATTTGTTCTTTTTCAAGCTTTTTCAGCTGCATGCTCAATTTATTGATCTCCTCTTTCTCTATTTTATTCATATAGGCATTCAAAGATATAAAGCTTCCCCTAAGAACTGCTTTTGCAGTATCCCATAAGATTTAGTAGGTTGTCTCATTATCGTCATTCTCTTGAATGTAGTTGTTGATTATTTCTATGATTTGTTGCTTAACTCACTCCTTCTTTAGGATTATGTTATTTAGTTTCCAATTAATTTTTGGCCTATCTTTCCATGGCCTTTCATTACATATGATCTGAGAAGGATACATTGACTATCTCTGCCTTTCTGCACTGGATTGTGAGATTTTTATGCCCTAGTACATGGTCATTTATATATAGGTATATATGTACTACTAAGAAAATGATATATTCCTTTCTATCTCCATTCATTTTTCTTCAGAGACCTATCATATCTACCCTATTCAGAGTTTTATTCACCTCCTTAACTTCTTTCTTCTTTATTTTAAGGTAGATTTATCAAGTTCAGAGAGGAGGAGGTTGAGGTCTCCCACTAGTATAGTTTTTCTATTTCTTCCTGTAACTCTCTTAACTTTTCCTCTAAGAATTTGGATGCTATACCACTTGGAGCATAATGTTTAGTAATGATATTGCTTCATTTTCTATGGAGCCTTTTAGCAGAATACAGTTTCCTTCCTTATCTCTTTTGATTAGATCTATTTCTACTTTTGCTTTGTCTGAGATTGGGATCACTACCCCTGCTTTTCTTACATCAAGTGAAGCACAATATATTCCGCTCCAACTTTTTACCTTTACCCTGTGTGTATTCCCCCATTTCAAATGTGTTTCTTGTAAACAACATGTTGTTAGGTTATGGCTTTTATTCCATTCTGCTATCTGTTGCCATTTTATGGGAGAATTCAACCCACTCACATTTGCAGTTATGATTACTATCTGTGTCTTTCCCTCCATCCTCTTTCCCACCATTTGAGCTTTTAGTTCTCCATTCTCCCTTCCCCTTCACAATAGAGTTTTAATTTTTGACCACCACCTCTCGTAGTCTTCTCTTTCTTCTTTCAGCCCTCCTCCCTTTTATTGACCTTTATCCTTACTACTTCTTCCCTACCTTTTAGCTTCTCCTCCCCTTTCTTTCCCCCTTCCCCTTCCACTGCCTATAGAGCTGCTTAGCTTTATATACTTGTTTGTTGTTCCTTTCTTGAACCAAATCAGTAGAGAATACCTCTCAAACAATGTTCATATCCCTCCCTTCTTTCCCTCTACTGTAATATAATTTTGTACTTCTTCCTGTTATGTAATTTATGGTTTTCTGCTTCCTCCTTTTCATATCTACTGTTACAATCCCTTTGCATACTTAAATCACATTTTTAGCATCACATGATTTACTTTATACCCCTTTCCTCTATCTCTGAATATCCCTTTTATATTTCATATTAGATATACAATTCTCTAGATCAATGAGTATCATTTTCTCTTATAGGGAGGTAAACAGGTTGACCAAATTGAGTAACAAGTTTTCTTTTCCCCTGTTTACCTTTTTATGCCTCTCTTGAGACCTGCATTCAAAGATCAAATTTTCTATTGAGTTCTGGCCTTTTTGTCAGGAATTTCCAGAAATCCCTTATTTCATATGTCTATCTCCTTGCCAGAAATGTTATGCTGAACTTTACAGGGTAATTGATCCTTGGTTATAGTCCCAGCTCCTTTGCCTTGTGAAATATCATATTTCAATTCCTTCAGTCTTATAATGTAGAAGCTGCAAGGTCCTGTGTGATCCTGACTATAGCTCCTCGATATTTAAATGGTTTCTTTCTAGCAGTCTGTAGTATTTTCTCCTTCACTTGATAGTTCTGGAATTTGTCAACAATATTTCTTGGTGGTTTTAGTTTGGGGTCCCTTTTGGGAGGTGAACAGTGGATTCTTTCGATGACTATTTTTGCCCTCTTGATCTAGCATTTCTGGGCAGTTTTCCTTGATGATTTCTTGGAAGATATTGTCCAGACTCTTGTTTTCATCATGGCTTTTTGGTAGGCCAATAATTCTTAAATTTTCTCTCCTGGATCTATTTTCCAGGTCAGTTGTTTTCCCAATTAGATATTTTACATTTTCTTCTACCCTTTCTTTAGATTTTGTTGCACTGATTCTTGATGTCTCATTGGGTCATTAGCTTCTACTTGTCCACTTCTAATTTTCATCACATTGTTTTCTTCAGTTAACTTTTGTATCTCCTTTTTCATCTGTCCAATTTTTCCTTTCAAGGAATTGTTTTCTCAAGTTAGTTTTTGTACTTCCTCTTCCATTTGTCCAATTTTCCCAGTTAGGTTTTGTGTTTCCTTTTCCATTTGATCAATTTTCCTTTTGAAAGAGCTGTTCTCTTCATTGAATTCTTTTTTCATACTTTTAAAATCATTGGCCATTGTTTCCTCTATTTCCTTCTTTGGCTGTTCCAGGAATGATTTCTATGCATGTGAGCAGTTCATAGTCCCTTCTGAAGTTTAAGATTGGAGTACAGTCTCAAAATTGACCTCTTTGGTATTTGTGTTTTGGTCCTTGTCCCCATAGAAAGATTCTATGGTCTTTTCCTTCCTCTTTTGCTTCTTGCTCATGATGATGAGGCTTTGGGTGTTGTGGCCTCTGGTTCTATCAGCTAGACTCCAAAAAACTTGGTGCTGAACTGGCTGGTGTCAGAAAGCAAAGACAGGTAAAATCTGTTTGTGTTTCCCCAGATTAGCTCTGAAGCTAGCTTGTTAAGTGTGGGGCTGGAGTGGTCTGTTCACAGATCTCCTCAGCTGAGCTAGAGCAAAGGCAAGCTCAGTGCTTGGTGATCCTGGCTGTCTTCCCATTTCCCCTGGAGTGCTTAGGCACACCTAGGTCCTATGAGGCTCCACACCCCTGGAGCTCCAGCTGTCTAGGACAACTCTGTTCCTCAGCCACAGTAAGGAGGATATTCCTTTGCTACTTTCCTAGCCTCACATGCTATGAGACTGTTTGCCCTGTTGGCTGTTCTCACTGATCCAGGATTTTTCTGGGGAAATATTTTATGGTTCTTTCAAGGTCAACAAGGAGAGGGGAAGAGAGCATTTACCAATCTCTTTGCCATTTTGGTTCCCAAAGGTTCAAGTAGGTGACTTACAGATATTTAATCTGTGGGTTGAAAGTCTCCATACAGCTGCTGCAAATACCTCAGCCTCTTTTCGGTGGCTCTCATTTGTTCAGCTCTGCTGGACTCTCACCCTGAGCTGCTATCCTGCCATGGTGCTGCTTCCTCAAACTGCCGCCAGGCTTTCCTGTTCAGCAGTGGTGGCAGGTATGCTACACTTTGCTATGCTCCTCCACCTTCATGGAACACATTCTTCCCATCAATCTTCTAGTCTGTCCTGGACTGTAAAACTGCCACAGTCTGTCTCCTATTGAATTCTGCCCCCTCCAACATTTGGTCACATTCTCTTTTTAGAGGTATTTGACAGAGTTTGTCTAAGAGCTTAGGTGAGTAGTTGCTGTCACTCTCCCATCCCGGCTCTGCCCCTGACCCCTCTTTTAAAAAAATTTTATTTTTAATATTTCATAAATTTGTTATTTCATATAATACAAACATTTCTACAATATATTTATTCCAGTAGAATAAAAAAAAGGTGATTGCACATGAAACTGCAAATTGATTATGTGAGTAACTTACTATTCCTTTTAAACATATATTAAAGTTATCACATAACTTTCTTTTTCCCCCTTCCCCCCCCCAGTGATTACTACAATTAGACACAAATATGTGTGGATGTGTCTGTGTATTCATTCTAGACACACATCTATTTATCAGTTCTTTCTTTGGCTGCAGATAGTATTTTTCTTCATGGGTCCCTTTTTGGTAGTTAATTTAGATATTTATAATAGTCGTTATATTTTTACCTTTATAGATCTCTCTATTAAAATAAATAAATACAATTAAGTTTTTTGGGTTTTGTTTGTTTTTAGGTAACAAACTTTTATTAGTTTATCTTGAATATGCTTGCTATGGAGGACAAAAGTCTCTTAAATTGGTGATACATTTGTACCCTTTGCAAGACAGAGAGCAGGATACCTGTATGCTAAATAGATATGACACCCTCCACCCTAACCCTTCTCTTAAGATACAGTATTTTGCATTGTTTCCACTTCAACATATTCCCCAATGTCTCAAAAAATTATAACTAGTTCTAGAGAGGCTGTGTCTAGCAATGTGTGCTTTGTTCTGCACTTACAATCTGCAACTTCTCTGCCAAAAGCTAGGCTATGGTTTCATCATTTTTCTTCTGAGGTACATCTTTAAAATGTCACCTGGGAACAGTCCTGTTAACATCCATATATACCTTATTCACTAATTTGAATACATCATGGTTTGGAATCATATATCCATTTCTTCTCTCATTATAGGTTAATTATTTACCTAGTCATCACAGGGGGTACTCATTCTGGTTGTCTTGATTGGATGTTCATGGGATCAGTATATTTAAAATTAGAAGGAACTATGGAAGTCATCAATTTCAATTCACTCACTTTAGAAGAGGAGGAACCTGAAAGTCAGAGAAATTAAATGACCCAACCAGGGTAACAGAGCTAGCAAGCTGGGAAGGACTGAGGAACTATATGTTTTTGTTATTATGATGGATTTGGCTTTCAGGTGTGTGAGAAAATGTTTCGTTCAAGAAGAGCTTACTCTATACATGAAGAACTGTCTCCTCCTCATGCAATGACAGAGTGTCCTCTCTTATCACTTTAAAACTGTTAGCAGGAACACAACTTGAGTAAAATAATGAATTCCTTTTCTGAGGAACTTCTTTCCTCAAGAATATTTTCTATGCTAGTGTAGAGAATGTACACTTGTGATGAAAACCTAGTGAAAATTAATTACATACCATATGTTCTACCATAAAATTAGAGATGGTTATAAGACTGTGATACCCAGCAGATGGCATCATACAAATATACAAATTATTGATTTTTTTTCATTATTATTGAAACAGAAATTTTTTCCCCAATTGATCTTCTCAGACGTCAATCCAATTTCTTATATCCAGTGTTCGCTCCCTAGTGGCCTTTCCTGCTAATCATAAAATTTGCTTATCCATCTATTTCCAGTGACATGGAAACATTCAGTTTTCTTCTTTTATCTAACCAAATTTCTCTTGGTCTGTCTAGACACTTTGGCATATTTTTTTTTCTCGAGATTTCAGATTAGCTTGAGAGGCTTTATTTAACAGGTGTGACTACAACCTGTTCAGGTTAGTGAAATCACTGAAATCATCAGACTCGTGATTTAATTATTATAGGGAATTAGGATATTAATAACAAAATGATGATTATTTATAATATATTATCATTATTATATCAATATAATTGTTATAGGGAATCCTTGATGAAGAAACTCCCACCCAATGCAAGTTCATACCTCCTCTGCAACATTTTTTGCTGTTGTCCATTTTCAAGACTGTCTCTCCTAGGCTCCGAAAAGAGGTGGTCCTTCCCTTTCCAAATTCAACTTTTCTGCATGCATGTGCAATTGATTATATGCCCTCTGTTCTCTAACATTACATCCTTAATTTTCCTTCTTCTCCCTCTTATCTCTCTATAACAACTAGTTCTTTCTGTACTATCTTTAAGGATGTCTAAGCAGCCTCTATTCTTAAAAATCCTTCCAGTCACCCCAACATCTCCATAGACTGTTGTCTCATACCACTCCTCTCTTCTCAATCTAATCAATCTAATGTAAAAGCTATTCACAATCTTTGTCTTTACTTCCTCCCTTCTTACTCTTCAACTTTCTTTGACTTGACTTCCTAGCTCATCACTCAAATGAAATCACTCTTTCCAAAGTCACCATTGATCTAATAATTGCCAAGTGTTTTCTCAGTTCTCATCCCACTTGACCTCTCCATTGCATTTGACGTTGTTGAACAATCTCTCCTCCTACATGATTTTTCCTCTCTGGACTTTAGTGACCCTGCTCTCTCTTGGTTTGTCTCCCACTCATCTGACCACTCCCTCTTAGTCTCCTTTGCTGGCTCATAATCCATATCATACTTCCTAATTGTGGATGTTCCCCAACATCCCAATTTCCTTAACAGGTCTAATTTTCTAGGTAATTGAAAAAAGAATGCTAAAATTACAATTCATTAAATTTATCCTGAGGGAGCACAATGCAACACATTATCATCAATTATACTTCTTGGTTTGTACTTAATGAATTATTGTGAAATGTATAAATAGATGGCTCAAATAAAAATCAAGTGGTAATATGTTTTGATATCTACCTGTAGACTTTCAAGTTGTTGCAACAGATTCTGAACAAAAGAAATTTCAGGATAGATTTAGGTTTCACATACCTTCATGTCTTTCAATATTTAGTGACATAGAATCTATCAGGTTTTCCAAGAAATTAAAAATCCAGGAAAAATAGAAATAGAATAAATAGGCAAACATTATAATATCTTATATTTGGAGAATGTCAAGTCCCCTAACTAGCATAGCTATAGTAAAAGATATTTATGTGAGACTTTAAATTTTATAAAGACTGTAGATTATATATTGTTATAATTTCTATTATACATTATAAATGGAAAGACAGAGACAGAGAGACTGAGGGAGAGAGAGACGGAGAGAGAGAAAGAGAGAGAGAGAGAGAGAAAGAGAGAGAGAGAGAGAGTCAGTCTTGTTTATTCTCACAGAAATCCCTTAAGGTAGGTACTTTCATTAACACCATTTTCAGATGAAGAACTAGTCCCTGAGAAATTAAGTGACTTGCCTAGGGTCATATAATTACTCATTGACTGAGGTAGAATTAAATCTGAATTTTCTTTAATCCAAGTCCAACACTCATCTATAAATACCTGAAATCTTAAATCTATTTATCCAGTGGGAATAATACCAGATTACTCAGTGGACAAAGTACTTGTATATCAAGGCTACAAGAAGTAAAACTAGCCCAGATTCCTCCTCTCCTGGACTAAAATTTTGTATCTAATAACTTGTTGATTCCAGATTGTACTGAGGAAACCAGCGCAATAGATAACCTCCTTTATCCCCAGAACCTGGAACCTGGAGTCTGGATCCATTTGCTATGAATGTGGTAGGGAAGGAATATCAACCACTAAAATCCTATTAGTGCACATAGGAGGAGCATGTAAGTTCTCCAAAACATTCACAAAAATCAGAACTATAATAGAAAAAGTAAAAAAAAAAATTAACATTCATTCAATTCAATTCAATATACATTCATTAAGCACCTACTCTGTCCCAATTCAATTCAACAAACGGGCATTAAGAACATGCTCTGTGGGCGGAGCCAAGATGGCGGAGTAGAAAGACTCACATTTGCTAGCTCCAAATCCACAGCCCATAGATTTCCTGTAAAAAGAACTGA
>JAQQSK010017577.1:0-10083 GCA_028658325.1 Potorous gilbertii | reverse complement strand
TTTTCTTCAGTGAGCTGTTGAACCTCTTTTTCCACTTGACTAATTCTGCTTTTGAAAGCATTCTTCTCCTCATTGGCTTTTTGAACCTCTTTTGCCAATTGAGTTAGACTATTTTTCAAGGTGTTATTTTCTTCAGCATTTTTTGGGGTCTCCTTTTGCAAGATATTGAACTGTTTTTCATGCTTTTCTTGCATCTCTCTTTTCTCTTCCCAGTTCTTCCTCCACCTGTCTAACTTGATTTTCAAAATTCTTTTTGAGCTCTTCCAAGGCCTGAGTCCATTGAATATCAATTTCAGATGTCTGGGATACAGAGGCCTTGACTCCTATGTCTTTACCTGATGGTAAGCATTGGTCGTCTTCATCAGAGAGGAATGGCAGAATCATCTGGTCCCCAAGAAAGTAACCTTCTATGGTCTTATTTTTTGGGGCATTTTCCTAGCCAATTACTTGACTTCTGAGATTCCTGTCCACCCTCACCTAGATCCACCCAACTAATGCTTGGGGTCTGAGATTCAAATGCTGCTCTCCAGCCTCAGGGCTTTCAGCAGCGGGCCTGGCTCCTACTCAGGGTAAGATTAAGTCAGGTTCTCAGGTGGGGGCAGGGCCACCTCCCAGGCTCGGTTCCCTCAGGGGGTTTATGCAGAGACCTTCCATAATGGAGTTCCTGATGAGCTCCTGCCTGCTCTGGGAGCCTCTGGCCTCTGCTGCTGCCTCCTCAGGGGGCCCGAGTCATGGAGATACCCTGCTCCCCTCTCAACCCATCCAGATGTCTCTCACTGACCTGTGCATCTGTGGGTGGAGGGACCTTTGTGGCCGCTAGAGATTCTGTCCCTGAAGCCTGCTTCTCCTCTCAGTGCCCTGCAGCCAGTGTAGGGCTGGGCTCCGCTCCCGTCTGGTGCGCGATGGACCTTTGGGATCGGTTTTTAAGGGCTCTTTGGAATGGAAATCTCCTTCATCCCATTGCTGCATGGCTCCACTGTTCCAGAATTTGTTGGGAGTTCTTTTTATAGATAATTATGGGCTGTGGGTTCAGAGCTAGTATATGTGAGTCTTTTTACTCTGCCATCTTGGCTCCGCCCCCCTACATGGTCAATTTTTGTAAATATGCCATGTACTGCTGAGAAAAAGGTATATTCCTTTCTATTCACATTCAATTTTCTCCAGAGACCTATCATATCTACCTTATCCAGCATTTTATTTACCTCCTTAACCTTTTCATTTATTTTGAGGTTAGATTTATCAAGTTCAGAGATGGGGAGGTTGAGATCCCCCATTAGTATAGTTTTACTGTCAATTTCTTCCTTCAACTCCCCCAACCTCTCTGCTAAGAATCTGTATGCTTTTAGTAATGATATTGCTTCATTGTCTATGGTGCCTTTTAGCAGGATATAGTTTCCATCCTTATTTCTTTTGATTAGATCTATTTCTGCTTTTGCTTTGTCTGAGATTAGGGATTGCTACTCCTACTTTTCTTACATCAGCTGAAGCACAATATATTCTTCTCCAACCTTTGACCTTTATCCTGTGTGTATCCCCCCCCCCCTATTTCAAATGTGTTTCTTATAAACAACAAATTGTTGGATTATGGCTTTTAATTCATTCTGCTATCCATCTCCCTTTTATGGGAGAGTTCATTCCATTCGCATTCACAGTTATGATTACAATCTATGTAGTTCCCTCCATCCTCTTTCCCACCGTTTGTGCTTTTAGCTCTCCCTTCCTATCCTCAATAGTATTCACTTTTAACCACCTCCTTCTGCAGCCTTCCCTTCCTTCTTTTAGCCCCCCTCCCTTTTACTCCCCTTTACCCTTATTGCTTCTTCCCTCCCTTTTAGCTTCCTTCCCCTTGCCCCTCCTACTGCCTATAGAGCTAATTAGGAATATATACTTAAGTTTATTGTTCCCTCCTTGAACCAAATCAGATGAGAGTACCTCTCAAACAATGCTCATCTCCCTCCCCTCTTTCCCTCTACTATAATTTGTACTTCTTCCTGTGATGTAATTTACCATTTTCTGCTCCCTCCTTTTCATACTTCCTGTTACAATCCCTTCCCATACTTAAATCATATTTTTAACATGACATCATTTACTTTATACCCATTCCCTCTATGTATATCCCTTTTATATTTCATAACAGATGCACAATTCTCAAGATTTACAGGTATCATCTTCAGGAGGTAAGCAGTTTGCCCAAATTGAGTAACAAATCCCACCCCCCCGTTTACCTTTTTATGATTCTCTTGAGACTTGCATTTGAAAATCAAATTTTCTATTAAGTTCTAGAGTTTTTGTCAGGAAGGTCTGGAAATCCCTTACTTCGTTGAATGACTTTCTCCTTGCCTGAAATGTTATGCTGAACTCTGCTGGGTAGTTGATCCCTGGTTGTAGTCCCAACTCCTTTGCCTTAAGGAATATTGGATTCCAATTCCTTTGATCTTTTAATGTAGAAGTTGCAAGGGCCTGTGTGATCCTGACTGTAGCTTCTTGATATTTAAATTGTTTCTTTCTGGCTGCCTATAGTATTTTCTCCTTTACTTGATAGTTCTGGAATTTGGCAACGATATTTCTTGGGGTTTTGAGTTTGGGATCCCTTTTGGGAGGTGAACAGTGGATTCTTCTGATGACTATTTTGCCCTCTGAATCTAGCACTTATGGGCAGTTTTCCTTCATGATTTCCTGGAAGATATTGTCCAGACTCTTTTCTTCATCATGGCTTTCTGGCAGACCAATAATTTTTAAATTTTCTCTCCTGGATATATTTTCCAGGTCAGTTGTTTTTCCAATTAGATATTTTATGTTTTCTTCTATCTTTTCATTCTTTAGATTTTGTTTGACTGATTCCTGCTGTCTCATTGAGTCATTAGTTTCTACTTGTCCAATTCTAATCTTTATCAAATTTTTTTTTCAGTTAATTTTTGCATCTCCCTTTCCATCTGTCCAATTTTTCCTTTAAAGGAGTTATTTTCTCCAGTTAATTTTGTACTTTCTTTGGAAAAGGAAGTTCAATTTTCCTTTTCAAAGAGATGTTCTCATCAGTGACTTCTTTTCTTATATAATTTTAAAATCATTGGCCAGTTTTTCTTCTATTTCCTTCTTCAGCTGTTCCAGGAGGGTTGTTTGTAAATGTGGGCAGCTCATAGTCCCTTCTGAAGTTTCAGATGGAAGTACAGTCTCAGTACTGACCTCTTTGGTATTTGTGTTTTAGTCCTTATCCCCATAGAAAGATTCTATGGATTTTTTGCGCTTATTTTGCTTTTTTTTTTATTCATGATGTTGATTGTGTGTTGGGGCTTCTGGTTCCTTCAATTAGAAGCTGCAGAACTTGGTGTTGAGCCAACTTGTGTCTTGCATCAAATATTTAAACGGATCTGTGATCTCATCAGTTGAAAAGTTCCCTCTAACCTCTTAGACCCTTGAAGAATATGATGCTCAATACCAAGAGCAAGTTCCATCAGAATACCAGATAATATAGATCAGGAATAAATAGCCCCCACCACCAGATGTGTACAAAGTCTACAATTGAAAAACAAAGTCCCAGTTCAGGAATTATGCTTAAAAATAAGTCAACGAAAGAAGGCACCAGATTTAAGAATGCCCAGGACACAAACACAAAAGAAAAAGGTAACTTTATAACATCAACAAGCAAAGCTTAAAATATATTCCTAATGTCTGAAAACCTATTTCCCTAATCAGGGTCAGAAAAATGACTCACTGGGACTTTTTCTTGTCTTTTCCAATCACAATTCAGTCTGGGGCATTTTCTTTGTGGAGGAGATATGGTGAAGAACTAGGCTGTGCTTCTTTCTCTTATTCCAACATCTTGACTGTGCCCATCTCCCAAGTCTACTGTAAATCATGACTATTTGTGATGTGCCTTCCTGCTTCCATCTGCTAATTTCATAAAGGAAAGGTATTATAAAGATGTGAAAGTAGGCATACGGATCTGTAGTTATGGTAGTTACTCTACTGCTTTTAAAAATATACAGGATTACCATTGATTTTCTTCCTAACCATTCATTATCCTCTCCTCTTTCAGATATCCTGGAAATTGATTCTTTGATGGTTTCAAAATCATGTCTTCCACAGCACAGATTTCTTCTCTATGTTCTTAGTCTATTCCAACTGTTCTTCCTATTTTTATCCCTATTGATAGCATTTTCACTTTGTCATATACCAAACTAGAAACTAACATGTTACATATCATTCTTTTGTCATTGATGAAAAAACAGTTTATTAAAGAATGGGAAGAGAGGGAAAGAAAGGGAACAAGCATTTAAGCACCTACTACAGACCAGGAACTATGCTATCTTCTTTGTGAATATTATCTTATTTGATCTTGACAATACTGTGCAGTGGTGCTATTATTGATCCCTGTTTTACGGCTGAAGAAACTGAGGCAGACAGTGGTTCAGTGACTTGCTCAGGGTCACACAACTAGTAAGTGTCTGAAGCTGAATTTGAACTCAGATCTTCTTGACTTCTGACTCAGAGCTCTATTAACTGTACCATTGCCATATTATTGACAAATGTGTTCCATCTTTCCTCTGTTGTTCTCCTTCTAGATATATCTACAAATTATTGGTATCAATCAACAAGCATTTATTCAGCAACTACTACGTGTCAGGCACTGATGTAAGCACTGGGGCTACAAAGACAAAAATAAAACAGTACTTGCCTTCAAGGAGTTTACGCTCTATAGAGGGAGACAGCATTTAAACATACAAGTGTGTAAAAAATTTATACAAAGCAAATGCAAAGTAATTTTGGGGAGGAGGACACTAGGACTGTGAGGATCAGGAAAGACATTCAAGTAGAAGGTGCTACTGAAGCAGACTAATCTTGAGAAAACAACAGATTCTAAGAGGCTGAGATGAGGAGGGTGTGCATGGCAAGCTGAGGGAACAGGTAGTGCAAAGCTATGGAGAAGAGAAAGTGTCATATATAAGCAAGAGTAAGAAGATAAATTTGTTTTTGTTTGTTTAATTAAATTTTATTTTTTTTCAATTCAACAAACTTTATCTTCTCTTTCTCCTACCTCTCCTCTCGTACACATATACACACAAAACTAAAAAAAAAAAAAAAACTAAAAAAAAAAGGCTTTGTAAAAATATGTAGAGTCAAGTAAGATAAAAAAGAATGCATCTCAGTCTGCACTCTGAGGATTTCACCTCTATCAGGAGGTAGGCAGCATATTATATCACAATTCTCTGGAATTGTAGTTGGTCGTTGTATCGATGAGAGTTCTTAAGTCTTTCAAAGTTGTTTATTTTCACAATATAGATGTTACTGTATAAATTATTCTCCTGGTTCTGCTCATTTTACTCCACAGCAATTCATACAAGCCTTCCCAGGCTTCTCTGAAAGTACTCCCTTTATCATTCCTTACAACACATTCACATACCATTACTTGCTCAGCTGTTCCCCAATTTACAGGCACCCTCTCAATTTCCACCTCTTTTCCACCAGAAAAAAAAGCCAAAATAAGTATTTCTGTATATTTGGATCCTTTTCTCTTCCTTTGATCTCTTTGGAGTAAGAAGTCAATTTAAATGGACTTCAGAGTACATGGGTATTATGTAATGTATGAAAGAGTGTGTGTAGTGTGGTTGGAATGGTAGGTTGGAGCCAGGTTGAAAAGAACATTAAATGCCAAAGAGAATAATTTATATTTTATCCTAAAGAGAAAAATCCATTGGAATTTATTGACTAGGGGAATGACATAGTCAGATTTGTGTTTTTGGAAATGGAGATAAAAAGCCTGTTATATAGAAAAAGGAAAGGTTAACAGATGGAAAGTCCAACTATTGTGCCCTACTGGTAATAGCACTCATGTGCTCTACTGGTACTCAAATAAGATGAAGAGATCTTGGGGAAGGGCTCAGCACGTAAGGCGAACCTCCTGCGGAAGATTTATAGGAGGACTTGGACAAAAGTTGTATAAAAGAAAACATGTAACCTGTACTGCTTGAAAGAGTATCTAAAATCTCTCAGCGAGCATTTATTCAGTGCTTAGTATGAGATCACAAATGCACCACAGGCAAATTAATAGTTTTTTTAAAACTATAAGCATATAGAAAAATTAACAATTCCTAAATGAGCAGATTGTATTTAGAGACCTGAGTTACATGGCTTCATAAATAGTTCATAAAAATCTGATCTGTTTGACAAAACTGTTGAAAATGATTGCACATTTACACATTACTTTTCATATATGTTACTAAAAGTTTGAGTGACGATGTTTGACCCCAATGAGAAATAGAAAGAACTCACTCCACAACAAAATAATCTTTTATTTTGGACTGTCCCCATAACCAATGCTAATAAAGGCTACATTGCTGCTAACATGAGAGATCATGAAAACCATTCAAACAAGGAAAAGAGAAGACAAAAATGTATATTGAAGCAAACTTCTTGTACCAACATACTTCTTTTATATACTTAAGAAATCAATTGAATTCAACAAACACTATTAAGTACCTCCTATGTGAAAGGCATTGTGTTAGGCTCTTGGGATACAAAACAAAAATTTAAAACTACAACATGTACTTAGAAAATTACAATTTGTAATTAAAACATTATCAATAACCTTGAAGAAGATAGCCAAAGGGTTGGAAGTGAAACAGATACCCTTATTACAAAATTCAAGGCAACAATCAACAGTAATTCCACTTTCTTCACGTAGGTTTATTATAAAAATGAATTGTCATACAACCAAATTATTTTAATTTTATAAAGCAGGTATCACCCAAAGTAGAAGCTAGTTGAGGTCAGAGACCACAACTGTTTTGTTCTATGCTCCACTGTGTTGGTCTATTAACACTCTCTCCCTCATTCTCTTTTTGACCAATTGCATATGTCTATAACAACTTTAGAGGATAGGAATCCAGCCTCTGGATTATTATTATTGGGACATGCATGCATTTTGCATAATGCAAAAACACAATAGTCACTCAAACATTAGTTGATTAATTGGTCCCATCACTTTGTACCAAAAAGATTCTAAATGAACCCAATGGAAACATCCTCAGAATAAAATAAATATAAATAAATATTATATATATATATAAAAAATATTTATTTGTACATATAATATAAAAATAAATATAAATAAATAAAATAAAAATATTGTGTTTCAAGTATGAAAATATTATTTACCTGTTTTTCTTCTTGAATGCAGGTAACCTTTTCACTAACCTTCTTTCTTACTTCAATTTCCTTTAAAATGTAAATGATTCCAAAGGTTGTCAATTAAAGGCACATAATAAAGAAAAAAACTCCTTTTATTTAACATATTTTTCAAAATAGGGACTTTAATTATTTCAATCTAAAATTCAGCACTATCTACTGTCACTTGATTTACTGGCTGCTCAGTAAATCAGGTGAAACTTACACATTAAGCACCTCATGATATACCACTTACCCATAATTTTTCTTTCCCTGGGGCATTGACTACAGTGAAATTCAGAAGACTCCCTGCTATATAGCCTGGTGAAAATGGCAATTGATAAGGAAAGTCTGAAGGGCCTCCCAAACCTAAAAGCATCTCTGGACCACTGAAACATCTGGGATTGTGAACCTGTAGGTGGCTTCTACATTGTTTATATGACCAAATTTTGGTTCTCAAAGTGTTGTCCAAGGACCCAAGGGCCTTGCAAGACCTCTTCATGGGGCCTAAAAGATCAAAGCTATTTTCATAATAATACTAAGACATTTTAGTTTCTAATATAGTGAATATTAATAATTATAATCCATACAAACAAAAGCTCTTTGGTGGGGAGTGGTGGTCTTCAATAATTTTAAGAGCAATCTTAACACCAAATCTTCTCATCTAGAGAGTACTTCTTAACTAAAAAAATAAGATATTTGAGAGACCTAGTAAAATAGAACCAAATTATTTTAGCTATAATTATTTCTATTATACATACTGATTTCATGCTCTAAAGAAATGATTTTGTTTCATTATCATAAATATAAGCTATAATAAAACTTTTTAAAAGCAGCCAAGGAATATCAGTCAAATGAACACTTTTTTGTTTAAATACCATTCGGAGTTTTTCTTGTAATTCTTGAAACTGCTGTTCTTTTATTATAAGATTGAGGTCTTCTCCTTCTGCCCTGGACTGACATGTGATCTTGGACTTTATCAGATCTGTACTTACTTTCTTCAGTTCCTTCACAAAGGAAAGCAATATTAGACAGTGTATTCAGTACAATTATCACATCTCAGTAGCTTCTTGTTGATAGTCTCTAAATCCATATAAAGTAAGAATTTGTTGTCTTTCACATACGAGATAATGTTTCACCCCCAAAATGGTAGTGCTCTTGGAGTTGTCTTCCTAGTAGTGTGGGTCTATCCACACTCTCTCCCTCATTCTCTTTTTGACCAATTGCATTTGTCTATAACAACTTTAGAGGGTAGGAATCCAGCCTCTGGCTATGGTGCTAGGCACATAAAAAGCTTTATTGGGACATAGAGGTCTCAGGAACACAACTGACCAGCCAACTAAAGGTAGCATATTGTAGATAAAGAAGGACATTTGTGAAATTCCTTAGCCATTCCTCCCACATTTCCTTTCCCCCAAGGTTCTGCAGATCTCTAGGATACCAAAAATATTTTTATAAATTGTTACGATGTCGATGACGTTGCAATACCATTTTGTCTCCAACTGAATCAGGTTTTTGAGTCTAGCAAAGGTAATTCATTAATGATAATAACATCTGGCATTTATACAGTGCCTATTCTATGCCAAACACTGTGCTAAGCACTTTTTCATCTGATCCTCACAAACACCTGGAGGGGTAGATACGCAAACAGAAGTTAAGTAACTTGCTCAAGGCCATGTAACTAGTAAGTGCCTAGGGCTGGATCTGAACAAGGTAAGAGCACTTTAAAGAAGCTCAGAATTTTAAGATAATGTAGTCTAACCCAAATGAATGTGTCATCTTTGACTCCTTTCTCTCCCTACCGAGTTCAATAGTTGCCAAGCTTTACTGATTTTGCCTCTCAAATATCTGTTGCCCAATTCCCTCCTTTCCCATTCTTACACTGCTCTAGTTCAGACCCTTATTCCTTCTCACTTGGACCCCTGCAATAACTTCCTGAGTCTATTTTTCTCCCTGCTCCAATCCACCTTACACATTTCTGTCAAATTAAGCCTCTTAATATGATTTTATTCTTAACCTCTGACGTATTTATCATATTCTATTTGATGTTATAATTATTTCTCTATATACTGGAGTCAGAAAACCTGGGATCAAGTCCTTACTTCACCACTTATCAGCTATGTGACCCTGGGCAAATCAATCATCCTTGTACCTTAATTCCTGGATGATTTCATCATTTTCAAGATGACAGGAGAAAAGCAAGTGAAAAGATTGATGAGAGTGTTAAATCAGCTGGAAGAAATTCAGCCGAAGCTGTTAATTGACCACTGCAAGTTTTATTAAAGGGCCTCTGTAAAGAATGTGGGACATAGCGTCTCATGAAGGAATGGTTATGGACCCTTGGATTCTATTTGGCTTTTATAGTTTTTCACAACCTGACCCTTTCCTGCATCTCCAGTCTTCTTCTATTTCTTCCTCTCTCAACACTGGACATCTTGGTATAACTCATACCCAACACTCCACCTCCCAAAATCAGGCCTTTGCCTTGGCTATACCACATGCCTAGGATGTCCTCCCTCCCGGCTTCCTGTGATGCCTAACCTCAGATTCTACTTTCTGCCAGAGGCCTTTCCAGATAGCCTCCTTTTGGAGGCGATGTGTGTGCAAAATTTTTGTACATTGTCTCTTCCATTAGAATGTGAGCTCCTTAAAGGCAGGGACTGGCTCATCATTCTTTGTATCTCCAGCACTTTACATAGAGCATAAAGCACATAATAGGCACTTAATAAATGCCTGCTGACTGACTGCCTCAGAGAAACGGAAGAGCTCGCCAGCAGGCCAAATGCATGTAACCCAAAATAACTAAGGAATTTTCTGGAATTTAGTGACTATTATCAACAGTTTTTTTTTAATAAATTTATTTAACTTTTTACATTCATTTTCACAAGATTTTGGGTTCCAAAATTTTCTCCCCATTTG
>JAQQSK010017576.1:0-10083 GCA_028658325.1 Potorous gilbertii | reverse complement strand
CATGGGGTATCTCTTTCAGATAATGGGGATAGAGAGGCTTTGACTCCTATGTCTTTACCTGATGGTAAGCAGATCTCTTCATCGTCGTCAGAGAGAAATGGCGCAATCCTCTGGTCACCAAGAAAATAACCTTCTATGGTCTTAGTTTTTTTCCCTTTTCTGGGCATTTTCCCAGCCAGTTACTTGACTTCTGAGAGTCTTCTCCACCCCCGCTTAGGTCCTCCCAGCTAGTGCTTTGGGTCTGAGATTCAAATGCTGCTCCCCAGCCTCAGGGCTTTTGGCAGCAGGCCTGGCTGCTATTCAATGGGAGCTTATCTACTGGTGCTGAGGTGGGGGCAGGGCCTCCTCCCAGGCTCAGTTCCATCAGGGGGTTTATGCAGAGACCTTTTGTAATGGAGCTAAGGTCGAAGCCTCTGGCTGAGCTGCCTCTGCCTCTGCTGAGGCCACCACCTCTCGAGGGTGTCCGAGTCCTGGAGATACCCCGCTCCCCTCTCAGCCCGTCTCTCTCACTGACCTGTGCATCTGTGGGTGGGGGAACCTTCGCGGCCGCTAGAAATTCAGGTCCCTGACGCCTGCTTGGGTCTGCTAGCTCCTCTCAGAGCCACATGGCCGGGGCAGGGGAAGGGGAGGGCTCCGCAGGGCAGGGCTCCACTCCCATCTGGGGTACCTTTGTGGTTGGTTTTTCAGGGCTCTTTGCAATGGAAATCTCCTTCACTGTGTTGCTGCGCGGCTTCCACTGTTCCAGAATTTGTCAGGAGTTCTTTTTACAGGAAATCTATGGGCTGTGGGTTCAGAGCTAGCAAATGTGAGCCTTTCTACTCTGCCATCTTGGCTCCGCCCCCAAATTCTAGCATTTATAAACTAGAAAAAGCGCAAGTCAGTGAGATGGACATATATAAAAATAAAAACAACAACAAAAAACAAAAATATAAAACAAAACCCAACAACCCAGAAAGAAGAACAAATTAAAAATCACCAATTAACACCAAATTGGAAAGCCTGTAAAACAGAACAGTAGAGTTGCAGGACATAAAATAAACTCACACAAATCATCAGTATTTCTATATATTGTTTACAAAGTCCTGTAGCAAGACATAGAAAGAAAAATTACATTTTACATAACTGGACATTACATAAAACACTAGGCAATCTACCTGCCAAGACATACGCAAGACCTCTATGAACACAATTGCAAAATGCTCACAGAAATAGTCAAACCTAGCCAACTGAAGAAATATTAATTGTTCATGAGCAGACAAGGTGATACAATAAAACATCAATTCTACCTAAATTAATTGTCTTACTCATTGTCATTCTAATCACATTACAAAAAAATAGAGCTAGCAAAAAGAAAAAAACATGATAAAATTCATCTGGAAGAAAAAAGTAATCCATGAAAAACAGTTGAAGGAAGGTAGCCTAGCAGTGCTAAAATTCAACCTGAATTACAAAGTGGTAATCATAAGCACAATCTGCTACTGGCTAAAAAATAGAGTGATCAATCAGTGGAAAACATTAGGTGCACAATACACAATATTAAGTGCTCATGGTAAGGTAGTGTTCGATAAATCCAAAGATACAAACTTTTGAGACAAGAGCTCACCGTTTGACAAAATTTGCCAGGAAAACTAGAAAGAAGTTAGGCAGTAATTAGGCATAGACTGACATCACACATAGTTCAAACAATTTTTCTTAAAAATGAATATAAGTTAAAAATGGGTACATGATTTAGATATCAAAGGTACAAGCAAATCAGGGGAGCATGGAAAATCTTATCTTTCAGATCTATGGATAGGAGAGGAGTTTATGACTAAAAAGAGGTAGAGAACATTAAGGCATATAAAACTGATAATATAGATTACATCAATTTAAAAAAAGGGTGGCATAAACAAAACCAATACAGCCAGGATTGAAAAGAAAAGAGAAAATCAGGGGGGAAATGCTGCAAGTTTCTCTGATAAAGGGCTAATTTCTAATATATAGATGACTAAGTCAAATTTATAAGAATATGCATCATTCCTCAATCAATAAATATTAAAAGCATCTAAAGAGTTAGTTTTCAGAAGAGGAAACCAAAGCTATCTGTAATCATATGAAAACATACTTTATATTATTATGATTATAGAAACACAAATTGAAACAAATTTGAGGTACTACTTCACATCTGTCAGATTGGTTAACACAATAGAAAAGAAAAAAACATACAGATACTGGCAAGGATGTGGAAAATTTAGGATATGAATGCAATGTTGGTCAAGTTGTGAACTGATCCAACCATTCTGGAAGATAATGTGGAACTATGCCCAAAGGGTTATCAGAGTGTGCATACCCTTTGATCCCGAAATTCTACTATTAGGTCTGTATATCAATGGAAAAAAAGACCTACTTAAATAAAAATATGTATAGTAGCACTTTGTGTGGTAGCAAAGAACTAGAAATCTAGTGGATGCCCATCTTTTGGGGAATTGACTAAAGTGGTTGTGATGTATGATTGTGATGGAATACTATTGTGTTCTAAGAAATGAAAAACAGGATGGTTTCAGAAAAAACCATTTAAATGAATTTATGAAAAGTAAAGTTGGTGGAACCAGGACATTGTACATAGTAACAATAATATTTTAAGGAGGATCAACTGTCAATGACGTTCTTTGATGAACACAATGACCCAGGATAATTCCAAAGGACCCATAATGAGAGTTGCTATCACCTCAGAGAAAGAATTGAACTCTGAATGCAGAGAAAACATACTTTTTCCACTTTCATTCTTTTTCTTTTTTTTTTTCAATTTCATTTGTGTTTTCTTTCACATGACTGATATGGATATATGTTTTGTGTAACTTCACATGTATAATAAATATCAAATTCTTTATCTTCTCAAAAGGGGTAAACAGAAGGAGGAAGAGAGAAAAACAGAATTCAGAGTTTTCAAAAAAATAGTCTTAAAATATTTTTACCTGTAATCTTGAAATATTTAATGAAATAAAATGATTTCAAAACCATAAAATTCATGATTTTCTTTTTATGCACATTCTCTTGTAAATTTTAAAATAGACAAGTTCAAGATATCCAATAATTAACCTTTTACAATAAGACTAAATAGACTTGTTCATGAGTATTCCCATGTGAAGCAAAATTGTATTAAACTATGACTATGTAATCTCAGAGGTGAAGGGGAAGAAAGGAAACAGAGGCAGAACAAATCTCCAGAATTAAAGTTACTAAACCTGAATAGGGAGAAAAGTATGAGACATAAATCTCTTGAATTAAAATAACTGACTTTCAGGATGGGTGAAACAGAGCATGGAGCAAATCTCAAACAAAATACCAACACTCCAGAGGATTACATCCATGCTCTATTTCCTGTATATAAATGTCTCTAAAGGTGATGGACAATCTCATTCAGTGTTTGTGGAAGTTGCCTATCTCTATAAAGCAGAAGGCATCAGTCATTGAACCCTTTATGAAACTGGCTGCAAGATTCCAAGCTGAAAAATGTGAAGAAAACCACCACATGGCTAATTGTTTTCTTTAAAAAGATTAACCAAATTGTTGATGCTCTCATGACTGTGCTGCATAAAAGAGAAATATAAAAATATAATATGAAAGTGATATTTACTTATTCAGCCTATTTGTACAGATGACTTGCTTAAATATTGTAACTGTAAAAATGAATCATTTTTATCTTCTAAAAAGCTAAGGCATTTGTTTTTCTTTTGGAACACCTTCAAGGCTCAAATTAAGGGCCATCTGCGTCATTAAACTTACAGTCAAATGAGACTATGGAGGCAAAGAACCTGGGCTCATTACTTCTGTGATCTTAATCAAACCACATAACTTCTTTGTGGGTCTTAGTTTCCTATCTGTAAAGGAGGGGCCTGAGATTAAATGACCTCTATATCTCTGATTCTGTGTTCTATTTTCCTATTTGTTTGAATGAGACAAATGTGAATGTCATAATCCAATGTTTTTGAGATAATTTCCTCCACAAGGAAAGTCAACTGGAATTTATTATTTTTATTGGGTTACCCTGGATTCTTTTTAAAGATGGTGCTTTCACCTTGTGTAATAGAGTTGGTTGATGTTTTTCAGTGTTCCTTCATAGTTTTGATTTCTTCCTCTATGATAATGTTTGTCTATAAAACTTGATCCGGGCTCAGGAGGGCATTTGTTTGAGTTGTTTTTCCAGCTGTATGACAATGCTGATCCAACCATGTTTTGTCACCCAATTCCCTTTGTGAACCAGAGCAAGCATTTACTGTGACAGCTGGCAAATTAAGGCCTGAAGTCTGTGGTCTAAACAGCCCACAAAGTAGTGGAACTGAACAAAGCTAGCTGAGATACCCAGGGATCACACTCACACTGTACCAATTGAGCTAACTCACATCGTAAATGTAAGCCGAACTCTATGAAATTTATTGGCCATAACATTTGGTGCTATGCAACTGATTCAGGGTTCATATTTCAGCAGTGTGACCTCAGAAGACTGATCCCCTTACTTATGGAACCATGGAGACTAGCTCAATGGCACTCCCATAAGTCTTCACTGTTTTAAAAATGAGCAGAACTAGTAACCATGGAGATTGTTAGTTCTAAGGAAACAACTCTCCTCTTATAAAAAAGAATCTAGGAAGGGGACAAACTAAGTTTTTTCACTTCTTTTTCTGGCTGCAGCTGCCCTTCCAAGGACTATTATAGCCATTATTTTTTCTATGCTGTTGACATTTCAGTCCAAACGGCCTACTTATTGTTTTCTATGCCCAATATTCTGTATCCCAATTTTCTGGCTTTACAAAGGCTGACTCTGTCTCTGTCTCATGTCTGCTTCATAGAAGGTCAAGCTTCATCCAGTTTCAACTCAGCCAGTCAGCCAATAAATGTTCATTAAGTTCCCACTATGTGCCAAGCACTGGGCTCAGCACTGAAACTGAAGTACTACCTCCTCAAATGCTACCTTAATTCTCCCAACTTCAAATGCCCTCACTCCAAAATTATTTTTGTTTTTATTTTTTAATCTATATTCATGGTATTTTCTCATAATGAATGTTATGAGGGGGCTGAAGTTTTGTTGTTATTTTTGTTTGTTATCTCTAGCATGTAGCATAATTCCTGGAACATTAATACAGCATTGAAATCTATCCTTACCTACTTGCTTAAGCTATGTGATCCTGGGCAAGTCATTTTACAATTCCCTTATGTTTCTTCATCTATAAAATGGGAATAATGGTAGTTCCTACCTTCCATCATTGTTATGAGACTCAAATGGCACCCTGTTTGAAAAGTACTTTGAAAAACACAAAGTACCACATAAATGCTAGCAAGAAATAGCAATGAAAATGTTGTTAACAATAACAACAACCATCCATTCAAGACTTTGGGATGAAAGGGATTTCATATCTCGATAAAATATTAGGATTTCCACCACAAATTATGAGTAAAAACATGCTGATGATCACATGTGAAAAAAAGAAGCTTCAAACAGGACTTGAGTAAAAAGATTAATGAAATCTTGGAAATGTACAACAAGATGAAAAATTAAAGAGTCGTATATGATCACATAACTTTATTTGTATAAATATATCAAGGTCATCCCATAATAAACACATACTATATAGCATTAAATTTAAATATATATATATATATATATATATATATATATATATATTCCCCAATTCTAGAACAAATCCTTATAAGTCATGAAGTGAAATGGTCTTCAGTTTCTAAGAAAATCTCCTACTACCTTTCTGGGCTTATTCTATTTATTTGTAGCTCGATTAAAATTAAATACATTAGTAAAATCCAGGCACTTAAAAATAGAATTTATGACCATCATCACAATATGAATTAAAACTACATCCAAAGGTATTTCTGACTCTCCATTCATCTTGAAATATGGGTCTGAATTCTAAATACCCTGAAACTCTTAAAGGACCAAGCCATTCAAAGCTGTCCTTCACCTAGGTATTGGAAATAGACACTAGATCTGTGCAAGATTAAATCTCAATACCATATGCTTTATTAACAACAGATGTGACATTTAACAACTGTGCCTTAATTATCTCCTGAGCACACACTAATTCCCTTTTGTAACCACCATATCCATTAGCATCCAGATGAACTAGCGCCCAAGGTCTCTTCTATTTTCTAAATAGTTGTTTTGAAGTGCTAAAAACCATAATTGCTTTGAACATCCTTATTCTCTGCAAACCTCCCCCTGCCCCAGCTTCATGCAGTTTAACTTAATTCTCCTTCTCATCCTAGGTACCCCAAAATGCATTTGAATGAAAATGTCATAAACTGAAAGAGATATCTTGTTTAATGTTCTAGTGAAAGTGTTACAACATCATTCAATCATGAAAACATGGAATTATAGGGACACAATAAAACAAGTAGATTAAACAAAAGCACATCATTTACAAACTTAAAGACAAAAAATTTGTATGTACATATGTATGCAGGTATATAGACATATGAATGCAGTGTGTCTAAATAATATTTGTATATATGCATATCATGAATTGTCACTTATTAATAGATTGAACCTAGACTTATATGGCTAGAAAATGTCTAACTCCAAAAGTTCACTGTATATAAATGCATGTATGTATGCATTTTATATATTTGTGTGCATATACATATATTGCACACATATATAATCTCTATGTACACACATAAATGTATATGCAGACATATATATATATATTTGTATATGGATGCATACATGTATATATGCATGTTTCTGTTTTCTCTGCAAAGGAGAATGACCTTGTAGTTGATGACCAAGAAAAATAAGGAGATAGTAAGAGAATACCTACCTGTCCTTTAGAAAATTCAGAGGTCTTGGTAAACAAAGGGTTACATCCTCAGCCACTAAAAAAACTAACCAATATGACTGTTGAACTCTTGTTACTGATATTTGAAAAAAATCATGCAAAGCAAGAATAATAGCATAGGCCTGGACAGGGTAAATTCTCATGGTTTTCCAAAAAGAAATACAAGAAAGGCAGAACCCCATGGCCCAGTGAGCTTGATTTCAATTATTGAAATGATTCTGAAACAATTGAATGAAGAAATTTGGGGAACAACTAGAAAGTGAAGCAGTGACTACAGAAAAGGAATACAGCTTCAGTAAAAACAGGTCATCAACATCTAGTATGATATACCAAAAAAAAAAATTCAAATGAATTCATGATAGACATGAAAGTATCACAAGTATACTAGAAAAGCGAGGATGGAATTTTTAGATTCATGAATGGGGAAAAGTTTATGATTAAAGAAGTGATATAGAAAACCACAGAAAATAAAATGGACAGTTTTGATCACAAAAATTTTAAGAAAAGTTTTTGTGCGAAGACACCAATTCAACTAAAATCAGAAAGGAAATTGATAAGTGGGGAATATCAAGTTTGGAGAAAATTTCTTTTATAAAAGTCTTATATACAAGATATATAAGGAATTGATTCAAATTTAGATAACCAAGAGTTATTCTCCAGTAGACAAATGGCAATCATATAAGAATTGGCAATTTTGAAAGAAAGAAATCCAAGTTATCCACATCTATACTTCAAATTATAAATAAACACATATTGAAGAAACTCTGACATTCCATCTCATGCCCATATCAGATTGCCAAATATGTTAGAGGAGATGCAGGGAAAATGTCGGAAGGACCAAAGTAAAATAGGCACATTGTTCAACTATTGGTGGAGTTGGGAATTCTTGCAGCTATTCAACAAAACATTTTGGAACTAGTGCCTAAAAGTTTTCAAATACTCCTGCCCTTTCACCAAGCTATATTACTACCAGAACTATACCTCAATTATACTAGAAATATACTTCAAAGACAGTAAAGGAAGGAAAAAGACTTTAGTGTGCATTTTTAGAGCAACTCTTCACAGTATTTCCAAACTGGAAACTATTGGAAATGGCTAAATAAATTGTCATATATTAATGGAATGGTATCTTAAGAAATGTTCAAATAAATAGACAGTATCAAATGAAATGGGCTAGATCTCTATGAATTGAGTCATCATTCAGCAATCAGAATAATGTATACAGTTCAAACCTTATAAAGAAAAAAACTTTGAATGTCTTTAGAATGATAATCAATGCAATTAAAACTTATGAGTATATAAAACTGGAGAATAACCATTCCACTCACCTTCTGAGAGAGGGTCAATAGACTTAAAATACATAATGACGCATACATTTTTGGACATAGGCAGTATGGGAATAATATTTTGTTGGGTTAAGTTTATTTAATTTAAAATATTGTTCAATGGGGAGTAAAGAGGTGGTGCTCTTTTGAAATACAGAATAAGCCATGTGAGAATAACATTCCTTTTGTATAGCATTATTAAAGTTATAGATTTAAGGCATACTAAGATACATTGTACTTTATCAAGATTTTAACAGAGTTTTTTAAATTCAAATAACATACTATTTTTGTGGAGAGTTTTGAAATTGATCATGCAATGAGATAGGTTCAATCTAGGTTGGAGCATCATTCTCAAATATTACCTAGTGTTGGCTTGATAGCAATATGCCAATAAATGTCTAATAGAATTATCCAAAGGATTCATACTTGGGCACTGAACGTGATTTTTATCCATATCTATAGCTGGCTTGCTCATCCAATTCACAAATGGTACAAAATTGAGAGGGATAAGCAATACAGTACATAACAGGATAAAAAAGTTTTTCTAAGTTTTGATATGAAAGATCTAAATTGATTAGGTTAAAATTCAATAGAGATAAATGTAAAGTCCCTCACAGTGAAAGTCATGTTCACTTGCCTAGGATAGGGGAGGCAGCAGTTCAGAAAATGGTTTGTTGGTTTTAATGAACGGAAATTTCAATATGAGTCAGTAGTGACATGGTGGTCAGAAAAGGTAATTTGACCCTGGACCTCACTAAGAATCACGTATCTTTCAGGAATAGGAACGTGATTTACCACTGGATTCTGTCATAAGCTGATGTAATCATGAGTATTGTGTTCCATTCAAACAAATGTTAGGAATCTGGTGAGTAATCCAGGACAGCAATGGGAAAGGGTCTTATTCCAATATCATTTGAAGATTGATTGACTTGGGCTTCTTAAACTTGGAGAAGAATTAAAAAACAAAACCCAAAACTCAAGGGTATTGTAGGAAAGATTGAGGTCTGCAAGTGATTTAAAAATCTATTACAGAAAGTTTGCATGTGTGTATGTGTCCGTGTGCATATGTGCCTCTGAAACATAAACATTATGCCAGTACCAGCACCACCTAAGGAACCTAAATCACTTACATTTGTACTATCTTAGGAAGATTCTGAAGATCACCTGCCAGGATAAGATATAAGACACTGAGGTCCTTGCTCAAACTAAACAGCTAACCATTCAAACTATGCTTCAGAGAGTGCAACTGTGATAGGCTGGCCACATTGTTCAAATGCAAAATGAGCAGTTGCCAAAAACACTATTTTATAGGAACTCACATGTGGTAGACAATTACATGGTAGTCATAAGAAGCTGTACAAGAACACTCTCAAGGTCTCTCTCAAGAACATTGAATTTAACTGTGCAACATGGGAGACACTGGCACAGGATCACTCAACATGGCCTGTCCAAATCAGAAAGGATGCTCTGCTCTATGAGCAAAATATAATTGAGACTGCACAAAGGAAATGTAGGATGTGCAAATTTGGACTATCCACCCCAAATATGGTAGAGCATTCTGAGCTCATATTGGTCTGATCAGCCACAGCTGGACACACTGAAACATAACTTGATCATGGTGATGTCATTTTGGGACGCTTCAAGAATGAAGGACAGCTAACATGTATATTTTGGGAATTTTTTTTCATTCTTAATATAAATTTATTTATTTAACTTTTTACATACATTTTCACAAAATTTTGGTTTCAAAAATTTTCTCCCCATTTGTCCCCTCCCCCCACCTCAATACAGTGAGCATTCTTATTTCCCCTATCACCAATCTGCCCTCTCTTCTATCATCCCTCCCTTCTCTTATCCCCATCTTCTCTTTTGTCCTGTAGGGCCAGATAACTGTCTATTCCCCATTACCTCTATTTCTTATTTCCTAG
>JAQQSK010017575.1:0-10083 GCA_028658325.1 Potorous gilbertii | reverse complement strand
CTAGGTTTCTTAAAAAACATTTTTAAAGTATAATGCTTTTGAGTATGATAAAAGCTATCTATCTTTGATTATCTTGGGGGCTATAAATACATCTTATTTCTTTACTAATGTGGGATACTCATTTACTAAAATTAAGAACATGAGTGGGACAAAAATGATATTTTCAGCAGTGATGCCAAGAAGCTGCCTCCAGAGCCAGGAAGATTTGGTTCAAGCCTTGCCTCTTTCCTCTACTGACCGTGTGAACCTGGGCAAGCTGCTTAACCCCTTAGTGATCTAGGCAATTAAATAAGACTATAAATTGTGTAGTGACCTCTACTGGTAGAAGGAGTTTCCTTATCTGGAGTTGTCTAAACCAATGAAAACAGAACAAAAAGAAAATAAATGTCACTTGGACTGGTTTTTCTAGGCACCCAAAAGGCCCCATCATCTTCATTGCCCACAAAAAATGCTTTCATATACCTTCCTGTTCCTTTTATTTGTGGACCTCCAAACAATTCAGGGGGCTGCTTGAATAGTGTTTACACATATGAGTTTCTTGAATGATTTTGTAAGTCACAGTTCGATGATATCTCCAGTGCTATGAGTCATGACCAGAGGTCAGTGAGTAGGGGGTGAACAAGAAATGCACTGGATGCAGAAAATTGCACATAGATAAGTTGTCTGCCATGAGAAAGATGGTACCTCAACTAGTGAGATAACAGATCCTTTCAAAGTATTGAGGAAGATGATTCTTTAGGATCTTCTCTGAGTATAACTGACTTATGTAAAGACCCTGGTAAGCCCCAGGACAAATCCTTTGTTGTTGACTATGAAAAAAATTGCTTTTAGATAATCTTATGGTTCTGGAGTCACTGTTAAATTTTGATTAGAGAACACAATATCAGGTAATAGAGACATGCTACATCATGAAAACAAAGATAGGGGAAATCTTAATATACTTAAAGGTTTCTTAAAAAGGGAAATGCTTTAAAGAAAAATAATGAATCACCTTGTTACAAGAAGACCATACCTTCATCTACACAAGGATATTAACTGACTTGCTAGTTCTTTTAATTTTTGCCTTTATTGGTATGACATAATGTCAATCTGTATAATTTATCAAAATATTCACTCTGTTTTTAATTTGAATACTTCCAGCCAGGACTCCAATTTTTACTCATCTTGTTACAAGCTTAAAGGGACTGTGGACTCTGCGAGCTTTTGGACGCCAACCATACTTTGAGACCTTGTTCCATAAAGCTCTGAATTTACACACAGCAAACTGGTTCCTATACATGTCCACACTCCGCTGGTTCCAAATGAGAATAGAAATTGTCTTTGTCATCTTCTTCTGTGTGGTGACCTTCATCTCCATTTTAACTACAGGTACAAAATGAATGCATAGTCACTGAAGTGTTTATACTTAAGGAATTGTGTTTTTATAAAGTGCTTCACTCTTGTGTTCATGTATCATTTAGCATCCATTTTTTACATTTCTTTTGTCATAGTTAATACTTCTTGAAAGCTGGATTATTCATTTGGTATTATCCCTATTTTGCAGATGATAAAACTGAGAAAAATTCAGTGTTTGTTGAAAATCACAGGACAAATTGGTGACTAGAAAAGAACTTGATTACCAATCCAGTATTCTAATTAGGAAATGGAATAAACATTTATATTGCACCTACTATGTGTCAGACAGTGTATTAAGAACTTTAAAGATATCATGTATTTGATCTTCCTTGGATGTAAATGCTATAATTACCGCCATTTTACAGTTGAGGAAACTGAGGAAAAAAGAGGTTAAACAACTTGCCTAGGGTCACACAGCTAGGAAGAGCCTGAGGCTGGATTTGAACTGAGGTCTTCCTGACTCAAGGACCAGTTCTGTGTTGACTGTGCCACCTAGCTGCTAGTTACTAAAAAAAAAAAAAAAAAAATCCTGTCTACTCAGTAAGGCTATTTTTTTTTTTCTTAGAAGAAGTTCAAGTTAATCAAAGATAGAGGCTCTAAAATGTTTTTTTAAAAGTACTTTTTTTTTGCGTTGTAAATTGTTAAGCTAAAATATCAGAAATTCGATTGTTGAAAATGATAGCCTAATACTTTACTTTTCAACAGAATCCAATCAGATCAAATAAATTTAATACAAGTCTTACATGATTGTATGAAGAAAAAATACAAAATGCATCAGTTGAAATATGAGCATCTGATTCTCTGTAGCATTTTATATTTTCTCATTTACTAAAGCATTATTTTCTATTATATAGAAGACCTGTTCTTTTAAGATATTTGGATTAAAAAGCAAAAATGGTTTATAAGCACAAAATCAATTTATATAGAAATATTTTTGTGAAATATTTTATTTCTCAGAAGATAAGATTAAGATAAGATAACATTAAGAAGATAAGATAACATTAAGAAGGGCAGCATGAGTGGAGAGAAGTCCAGCCTAGGTTGAAATCCTGCCTCTAACACATAGCTGGGTGGCCCTGGACAAGTGACCCTTTCAGTGTCCAAAGTAACTCTTAATGACTATATCAGCAAAGGGAATTTCCAAACTCAGATTACCCCACACTGATTAAGTCACAGGTCCAAAACAAAATAAGACTCATCAAAGAGCTATTGTATGAAATGTTAAATAAAGAAAGGGATAATTTCCTGGGAAATGCAACACAAGGAATGTGACCGATATGTTAGCTACAGGATAATTTTAGCCAACTTTTTTATTTGTTTAAGAGAATTAGAATGCTTCTTATGGGCTAAAACATTTGTTTAGATTTTTTCAATTTTGTTTTAAAATGATTCTACAAAGTATATTCAGGAAGTAGATTACATAAGTTAAGATTTTTAAACCATTAAATATAAATTTTCAAAGTCATATTTTGCCCTCATCCCAGTTATTGTTTTTAAAGGAAATTTTGGGGGCCCTAAGTAAATTTTATCTTAAGAAAAATGGAGAGTTGCATTAAAAACAGGTACCACATTTATAGTGGGGCTATAGTAAGGTTCTCTCTTCTGTTAAGGTACAATGCATATAAATATCATAAAAATGCCAATAAATATCAAATGGCTGACTAGCCTCTAGCAAATTCTTTCTTTTCCTTAGAATACACTAAGTAGACACACTTTTCTTTCCTTCAGGCATAGCACTGTGTACTATATTAGGGCCATCCTTATGTCTAAAATAGTAACAAATAATAGTGAACATTTATAGAACATCACCATGTGCCAGGCATTGTGCTGAGTTTTACAATGATCTCATCTGATCCTCACAATAACCTGGGAGATAGGTGCCATCATTATCTCCATTTTTACAGATGAAGAAACTGAGGCAAACAGAGTTAAGTGACTTGCCCAGGGAAATACAGTGTCTGAAGCTGAATTTGAACTCACAACTTCCTGATTCCATGCCCCAAACTCTATGCTTTGCACCACCAAGTAACCCTATAAAGTTTGCCTTTTTCTCCAAGGTTGAGCACAGTACCCTGAATACTATTTATAATTAACAAATTAAAACACAATTAAAAATATACTTATATATTTACATAATTTTGATTTATAAACATCTGTTGATGAATAAGTGATGTGTAGGACATGATGTGTAGAATAAAAATATGAAGAAACTAAACCCATATACTTATTTTCTTTCTTTTTTAAAATTTATTTTCTTTTAGTTTTCAACAGACACTTCCACAAGATTTTGAGTTCCAGATTTTCTCCCCATCTCTCCACTCCACTCACCCCAAGACAGTGTACATTCTGATTACCTCTTCCCCCAATCTGCCCTCCTTTCTACCACACCCCTCCCTTCTCTTATCCCCATCCCTTCTACTTTCTTGTAGGGCAAGATAGATTTCTATACCCTAAGCAATGTACTTACTACGACTATTTAAGAATGAAAAATTCAATCAGTTATATACTTTAATTCAGTAAATACATCATACTATGAAAGAAACTTAAGAATTATCAGGATAAATATGACCATTTCTGTCCCTAAGAAGTTCATAGAAGAGGATGTGATAGAAATCCAAATTATTATAATATATGGTAGAATATGCTTACCGTCAAATGTAGTACAAAATGCTTTGGGGATTCTGATTGGGGGAGATTATATCTTGTAAATTGTAAAGATTAAGGAAGAGGAAGCTTTGAATTGGGTTTCTTAGAAATTGATAGGTTTTTCAGTATTCTAGGCAAAGAGACTAGAATTAAATGAAGGTACAATGACAGGAAATGACTATTTATTTAGGGGAAATGAACCCTGTTTTGGAGAGTTGAGTTGGCAAGGTCTCTAGTACATCCAGGGAAAGATGCCCAGCAAACTGCTAATAATATAAGACAGGTTCTGGAGAAAGGCAGGCATCAGTCAATCAACAAGTTTTTATTAAGTTCCTACTATGGGCTGTACATTGTGCTCGGTATTGGGGATCCAAGTATAAAGACTGAAGCTTTATAATCCATGCTCAAAATAAACTTACATTCTAATGAGAGAAACAAGTGCATATAAAATAAGAAGGCACAGACCAAAAGAATCTCACTGTTCTAACATCAAACTCCAAAAAACTGCCACATAGTTTCAATTGAATTTAATATTTATTATTTTTAAATAAATTTTTTGTTATCTTTTATTTTTTTCTCCGGAATTATTTTCCTTCACTCCTTCTAGATAGTCCATCTGATGTAGCAAATAATATTTATGAAGAAAAAAGGGGGGAAAGACAAAAAAATCAGCAAAATAGACATTTGTTAGATACTCACCATGCATTAGACACTTTGGGGAAGTAATAAAAATTTCTATTACTTGGTATGTGCCCTCAAGGAGCTTAAAGTCCTTTTGGAAATATAAGTCAAAAAGCAATTAGAGAATAATGTATAATGGTGGACTGTAGAACAAAACACTGCATTCATTGTTATTACCAAGAGCCAGAGTAAATGGTGTGGACAGCAGAAGGAAAACAAAAACAGGGAGAGATAGAAATGAGCTGACATTGTCACAGAAAGCTCAGAGCAGTGGAGGTTTGGCGCAAATCTTGCCTTTTCAGGAAGGATATGAGCAAAAGTGTGAATGTAGCGACGATTATGGTGAATGAAAAATACAAAGAGAAGAAACCAGAAGCTTGAATTAGGTAAAATTGTAGCATGCCTTGGAAGAACAGGCAGAGGAGTCTGGACTTCATCTGGGAGGCTATGGAAATTCATACTAGATTAGTAAATAAAAATGCAACATGAAATTATTATTGTAGGAAGGTTGTCCTGACAAGAGTGTGTGTGTGTGTCCGTGTGTGCATACGCACGTGCACGCATTGTCAGATCTGGATGAATGAGAAGGAAGGAAATAGGGAAACAGACTAGAAATTGTTATGGTAGTTCAGATCAGAGTCTAGATTTTGGTGATAGCTATAAGAATGGAGAGAACAGGATGAATTCAAGAAATATTTGAGAAAGAATTTTTTTGTTCATTCAACCAATAAACGTTTGTTAAAATCCCTACTCTATGCTAGGCTCAGTGCCAAGTACTGGGAAACACACACAGAATTAGGGAAGGCTTGAGGTAGAAGGTAGCACATGTAATTAGCCTTAAAAGAAACTAGAAATTCAATTTCGAAAAGGACCATGACATCAGGGAAATGACATGACTTGTACACAACCTGTGTGTAGACTGAGTTGCCTGAATGGGGACCCAGCCAGTTGGGTAACTCAGCTTGTCCTCTCCCTTTCCCTTTCCTCTCCAAGGGAAGGTAAACTTTGATGGCCAGAAGCTTCCCCATTAATTTGGGGCATACTGAATAGATCTTTCTTTTTCTTTCTTTCTCTTTCTTTCTTTCTTTCTTTCTTTCCTTTCCCTTTCTTTCTTTTCTTTTCTTTTTTTCTAACTCTGAAGCTCATGGATTGGACCACAATAGCCAAGCTCCACTTATTGGCTGTATTTTGGACCTTCTTGCCTAGTGGAATGTCAACGGTAACTCTATTTTCTTTGGAACAGCAACCCTGAGGATCTTCCTCTTCCAGCTTGTTTTTTTCTTTTTTTCTAATTAAAGGGGCCATCCCTTAACTCACTTCTGAAAGAAGCCTATTCACTGACAGGTTCTCTGAGTGAGTACCTGAAAAGTCCTTAGACTAAAAGGGCCAGAGTCTTCCATTACATTCTGGATCATTTCCAGTCGTCCTGATGAATATCTGGCCACTGGACCCAGATGGCTCTGGAGGAGAAAGTGAGACTTGTGACCTTGCATAGGCCCTCCCTCACTCAAGTCAAAGTCAACTGCAAGTCATGTCATCATTACCCTGGTGTCATGGTCCTCTTTTGAAACAAAGGACAAACACAACAACAAGAGATTCATAGAGATGTGAGGACAGAATATGTTCTAGGTGTGGAGAATAGCCATTTCAAAGGCATAGGCCCAAATATGAAAAAGTTAAGATCAATTTGGTGGTAGCATAGAGTAAGTTAAGTGGTATAACATTTAACTTTTGGATGGAAAATTAGGTTGGGTCTAAGATGGGAAGGTCTTTAAATAACAAATAGAAGAGCTTTTATTTGTGCCTAATGATATTAAGGGACCCTGAAGCTTACTGAGTTGGAGTGATGGAGTCAGAGCTACACTTTACAAAAAATATCACTTCAGCATCTGTGTAGAGGGGGTTTGAGTGGGTCATGAAGCAGGATGACCAATAAAGTGGCCATTGAGGTAGTCTAAACTAAGGATGATGGTAGCTTAAACTAAGATAGTAGTGTGTGAAAGAAGAGAAGGGGATGGGTGTGAGCGACGTTGTGGAGGTAGAAACAACAAGACTTGCATTGGGATAATTCTCATGTAAGAGCTTTTAAGAGTAAATAGGACTTCCTGGCAAATGGATATGTATAAAGAAGAATGATGAATCAAAGATCGTTTCCAGGTTTTGACTATAGGTGACAGAAAGCAGAGTCCTGTCCATAAAATGAGGCCAACCAAATAAAAGAAATAAAGTTTATCAAACCTGTAAAATAACAGAATGATACTGGGTCATATAGATAGTACAGAAACAAAATATATAACTCACTGAAAGAGAATTTTCCCTCTGTTTATTATGTGCAATGTAAATGTTTATGGTTGAATTACCTAAATAGTTTTTTTTCCTTGTTAACCTATAGGTGATGGAGAAGGACGAGTTGGAATTCTTTTAACTTTAGCCATGAATATTATGAGTACCTTGCAGTGGGCTGTAAACTCCAGCATAGATGTGGACAGTTTGGTAAGAAATGAACAGCAGAGTCTTTTATTTCTCCTCAGTGATTTAGATGGGGAGGGGTAAGGGGGATGAATAAAATGTACTGAAACCTATTAATGCATAACTACCAGTCAAATAGCGCTGGAGATGTTAAGATATTGTGAACAGTCCTTACTCATAAGTTCAGATTCATTCTATTCTTTACTTAAATCAGATGGGAGCATGAGGGAGGATCTCATGAAATGAGGTTTCTTGTTTGATTTTGAGTCACGTAAATTCCTCATTTCAAATAACCATTAGCCTTTTTAGCATACATAATTGGTCTTCAATCTTGGGTGGGGGAAATCGCCCATTTCCTTTAAGTATATTGTAAAAAACTCAGAATTAAGGAAGTATCAAATGATGTAAAAGAAAACTCATTCATATATGTCATAATATGAAAAAAAGAATCTTCTGATTCAGTTTATAAAAGGAGCAAATTTGGAAATAGAGCTATTATTTTAACTGAATTGCCCTCTTCAGGAAATAAACTCTGGGACATGAAATTAAGAAGGTGTTTTTGAATACCATTCTTGAAGGAAGTAATTTCCACTCTTATGAAAACATCCCTGAAAGAACCAGCACACCCCAAACCCACTTGTGCGTCAAGCTTTCTCAATGGAGATGTTACATATGCTTTTGAAGCATTCGCTATTCAAGATTGGGATTTCCCTAGTTTTTCAAAGTTAAAGTTTTCCACCATTTTATACGGAGCAGGCAGTGAAACCCTGATCTATCTAGGGAAAAAAAGAGTAAAGTGAGACAGTTGTTTCAGTGCAAGAGTGCTGGACTTGGAGTCAGGAAGGTCTGGATTCAAAACCTGCTTTTATCTCTTACCAACTCTGGGATAGACTGTAGGCAAACCACTTAAGCTATTAAACTTAAGCTATAATTATTGTAGAAAATTCATTCTCTTTTTGTTTGATGATGTTCAGATAGAAATGGTCCTGGGATGAGTTTCTCTCCTCCTATTGTTCTTTTGTATTTAATACTTGGCAGACCCATGTGCAGGTATATAAAATACTTCAAAGAGTATTAGCATGCAAACTGACCTTCTGCAGACTCACTGAAAGCATTTTTGATACAATACTAGTAGCAGATAGGATGATTGGGAATGATATGTACCTGATTCTTTTCCCACATTATTTTGAATTTTCCTGCTATGTCTCTGAGTTTTGAAAGCTTTTCATCCCAAGCAGCTTGGAGATTGAGAGCATCTAATATGTTACTGTGGTTGAGTCCTGTGTTGAGTCCTTCATGACCCCATTTGGGGTTTCTTGGCAAAGTTACTGGAATGGTTTGCTGTTTCTTTCTCCAGTTCATTTTACAAATGAGGAAACTGAGGCAAGCAATTAAAAATGATGTTCTTAAGCTTTTTATGGATCAGTGTTATGTTTAGGTGATTGTGGGCAGCGCTATGATCTGTGATAATGCTTTCATCCTAGTGTGGTTCTGCAAAATATTTAGAGATCTGTAATTGTGGCATGAGGATTTTTTATCTATCAGTCCATAAAACATAGTGACCTTCTGATGTGTAATTGCAGCTCCCAGATTTTGTCTGCTAATTACTCAGTAGGTGCTCAATTATTGCAGTCTGCCTGAATAAATACATTGAATAATCTGCATGGATCCGCAAGTGTACTTTCTGGTGGTGACGACTTGGTCCTCTGAATTATCCCATGATAAATTCCTCTGTTTCCATGAACAAGTCCTCATAACTTAGCCATTTGTTTGATGTTTCTTTGTCAACATTTTGTTGTTTTGGTTCTTGTAAAGGGTATCTGATTCTGCTCTTGCCCCTTAGCCAGTTTTTAGACTCTTTACAGAGTCAATCTACTTTCATTCAAAAGTACTTCCTTCAATAAATCCAATTGCATGTATCTTTTATTAGCCTTTACTATTGCTTGAGTCATGGCTTCTTGCTCAAAAATAATTCTGTAGGATTTAGACCCCTCTATTGTGTGCTCTGAAAATGTCTCTCAGTCCTTTTCTTCCTTTTGGGTGCAGAAGTATTAAACTAAGGTTATCAGGATACTTTTAAAATCTGTTATGTCTATTTTACAGTCCTAAAAGTATACATTAAGCCTGGTATTGCATATATATTAATTATTTTAAATATCCTATTAAGTTTTTATTTTAGGATGGCCATTGCTATTTTGCCAAAGTTGTTTTAAAAAGTACTTTTAAGCTTTAAATGTAAGTTATTGTTCTTATTATCAGAGGCACCTAGGTGGTATAGTGGATAGAGTTCTAGACTTGGAATTAGGAAGACCTGAGTTCAAATTAAGTCTCAGATACTTATGTATCCCAGATGGACATACGTTGAGCAATATGTGGATTAGAGATCATCAGTTAATGTCTATACCTTGGAAATTTAGGAATGATCCTTTTCCCCAAGAGTATGGATAGGCTTAAATGATCTTTAGAAATTAAAATTTTAAGTCCCTTATATAACTTCCATACAAAACTTGCCAATTCTAGTTGCCCAGTCAAGGACAAGTTAATGAATTCCCTGCTGTTCAGAAGCACTCATATCCCGCCCTACACTGTTGTATCGTTTCCTCATTTAGTTTTATTATGTGCGTACTTACGTAGGACATACTATGTTAGGCACTGGGCATAGGTGGATAGCTATGCCATTGACCCTGCTATCAGGGAGTTTGCAATTTAATAGGGGAGAAATTCATATACCCAAATCACTTGAAGTCAAAGAACAATGTAATAATTCAGTTTGACTAAGTTCAGCAGACATCCCTTAAATACCTACCGTATGCCAGGCATTGTGCTAGGTCCTGAGGACTCAAATACAGAAATGAAACAGTTTTCACCCTCAGGA
Organism: Potorous gilbertii; assembly: GCA_028658325.1. NCBI lineage: Eukaryota > Metazoa > Chordata > Mammalia > Diprotodontia > Potoroidae > Potorous > Potorous gilbertii. The sequence goes on along the minus strand of JAQQSK010017575.1, from coordinate 17 downwards.
AGCACATATTCTACTGG
>JAQQSK010017574.1:0-10084 GCA_028658325.1 Potorous gilbertii | reverse complement strand
CTCATCCATCAATGTCAAATGCATATGGCAAATCCTTCATGAAATTTCCAAGATTTCTTCTTATTAGTAACAGCCCTCCCTTATATACTTTACTTAATGCTTAGTTTTGTAATATTTCAGTGAACATACCATATAATACTGAATGAATGAAGGAATGAGGAACCAACAGGTGTTCACTTACAGTGTTATATAAGAGTAACTAACTTCTTTTTGCAAACTATTTTTAACCCTGTAGAACAATATATATATACATATATATATATATATATGTGTGTATATATATATATATATATATATATACACACATATATATATATATATATATAGACCCAGTACATCCTTTTGACTTGTTTCTTTTTCCTAAGCTACACTTCTGTCTAACTTTCAGCCTCTCTAACAGATCTTTCTTTGTCTTGAACTGTTAAGTGGAGTGTTTCTCAAAATGTTTCTCAAAGTAAGTGCTTACTATGTGAAAAGCACGGTGCTGAAGAGTGAGAATACATATAGAAAATTAAGGCTCTCCTCATGCTTAAGGAGCTCACATTTTAATGAGGGAAACAACAAATATGAAAGCTTTCCACTGCAACTCAGACAAAAAGGTCACACAGTCCTTAGGGTACACAACTCAAGCAGATGGTAAGACATTTTCTTTAATGCCAATTCCACTGATAAATCATATCATTTACTAATGCTGGAACATCTAATAGTGCCAAAGTCTTTGTTGTCAAGAACTTTTCTTTACTAGGTCTTCAGTAGTTGTGGCTTTAGCATCTAAGAAACAGTTGCAAGATGCATTTTCAAAGGGTTTGCTTTCCAGGATATTGTGGGAGGGCACTGGGCAGTAAGCATTGCTATTTCCAAGGTTCTTAGGGTCAGGGCTGTTTCCTTCTGTAATGGTAATTTAAATGGGAAGATCTTTTCCATTCATAATAGGCCCATGTGACCTGCTAAAATCATATGGAAGCCTAAATCACATGTGGTGGGAAGAGCTTGCTGAACAGGTGGAACAGGAGGAGTGGAACAGAACTGGGAGGAAGTTGAGGAGAGCAATTAGGGCAGAAGGAGGAAAGGATTCAGGCAGGTAGGCACAGCTAAGCTCATGAGTGTTTGTTTCAGTGAGGGACAGGGGAGACTTGGGAATAACTTTGTCCCCAGCAGTGCTAATGTGTATTTACTTCTTGGTTGCTATGACAGATATGGCTTTCTGGTGTCTGAATAAATGTTTTTCTTCTGCTTTCTATATAGAGAGACTGTTATGCTTTGTGATTCAGAACTATGCTGGCATATTCATAGACACCCTTGGTGATGTGAATAGTGCCTTGGCAATACACCTTCAGTGTCAAAGAGAAAGAAAATAACTGTCAAAGTGATGGTATAAGTTTCACTTGCCAAGCACATGCTTCATTCTTTCTCTTTCTCAAATTCTTTTCTACTTCATCTAAGGTGACTTGCCTCACCTGTGGGTAGCAGTTCATACGTAATCTAACTAGGTTTGTATTTTTTCACTTATTAGAATGTAAAGTATATGAGAGAAGGAGCCATAGTTTATATAATGTATGAATTTAAGCTGGGGTTAAAAAGGTTTATGAAGTATGTGATAGCTGTTTTCAATTAATCAAAAGTATCTCATGAAATGTGAGATCTCTGTTGTTCAAGGGGTTAAAATTAGGATCATGAAAATATGGAGACATTTCAATTTAACATAAGGAAGAATGATGTAGTAATTAAAGTGGTTCAACAAAGGAATTCTTCATTTCTTTAGGCAGCTCTCTATCCCTTGCTATTTTCAAGAAGAGGGTGAATTACCTCTTATAAGAAACATAACACTGCTGATTCAAACCCTTTTTTTCCTCAGACTCTCATCTTATGACTTTCCACATGCAGATGAAATAGACCATTTTTTAATTTATTAAGTATATGAATACAATTCAAGGTGAATTTCTCAGCTCCTCTATTTTTATTGATCTCTCAATTTTCTCATCTCCCTTCTACTTCTTCTCTCTAGTTTCCAAATAGAAAAGCTCTTTATGTCTAATCCTTTTAACCTTGTTTTAATGTTTCTTACCCTTAATTTACAACCTGAATCACATGCCTCCCATCTCTATGAATTGCTTTAAAGTTTCTTGAAAATTTCCAAGGAGAAATTACAGAGCTAAAATCGCAGAGAGAAGCAGAGACTTCCTTCAGCTCTCCCCCAAACACTTGCAAAAAATACCTGTAAAATGACTGTAAACAAATTCTGGAGCTGCAGAACCCACAAAATGATGGAGTGAAACAAATTTCCAGCCCAAGAAAGCCTGAAGGTTGATAAGTGTCTATTGCATCTGGTTTGGAGTGTAGCACAGTCCAATGTGGGTCATGCTCACACATATGGGCCAGAGCAGGCCTTGGGGTTTGAATCAGTGGCAGCTCTGGTGGTTTCCAGACTTCTTAACCCCAAAACACCAAGGACAACTTGGAAGGTCAGTAGAAAAAGCCTGTAAGATCTGTGCAAGAAAAGAACACAGTATGGCCCCAACCCTGGGTCACTGGAGGGGACAGTGGTGGTTGCAGTAGCAATGGTGGCTATTTCTGGAGCTCCAGGCCCACAGATGGTTGGGTTCAAGTGACTGATCAGTGGAGGCCTTCACAGATATCTTTGCTGGCTCAGAGGAGGGATGCTCTTGCTTTACCCTGCTTGAATCTAGATCACAGTACTGGATGGCAGTCCTGCGGTGAGGAGGAATGCTGCCATTGTGGAGCTTGTGGCAGTGCTAGAGAGGGAATCCTCCTGACAGTTCCAAGGCAGAAAAGAGTTCTTGAAGTCACTCACAGACCAGATGACATACCAAGGGAAGAATAAACACCTCTTCTTTGATTATACAGCCCTGAAAGAACTAAAAATTTTCAGGTCCCTGGAACTATTTCGGAAAACAGCTTCACAAATCTCCTGAAGCTTAGGACAATACATCCCCCCACCCCTGCACTGGAAGTAGAGAACTAACTCTACAAAGAGCTAAAAGTAAAGTAATTTGCTGGGGAAATGAGCAAATAACACAAAAATATCAGACTAAAGAATCTTACTTTGGTGACAAGGAAAATCAAAACATAAAACCAGAAGAAGAAAACAAAGTAAAAGTTCCCACATCCAAAACCTCCAAGAAAAATATGAATTTGTGTCAGGCCATGGAAGAGCTCAAAAAAGGATTTTGAAAATAAAATAAGAGAAACAGAGGAAAAATTTGGAAGAGAAATGAGAATGATGCAATTTTCATGAAAAAAATGTGTCAACTGTTTGCTCACGGGGGGGGCCCAAAAATGCTGAAGAAAATAACACCTTAAAAATAGGCTAATCTAAATGGCAAAATAGATCTAAAAAGTCAACGAGGAGAAGACTGCCTTGAAAAGCACAATTAGTCAAATGGAAAAAGAAGTCCAAAAACTCACTGCAGATAATAATTTCTTCAAAATTAAAATGGAGCAGATGGAAACTAAAGAGTATATAAAAAATCAAGAAATTATAAAACAAAATCAAAAGAATAAAAAAAGAGAAGACAATGTGAAATATCTCACTGGAAAAATAACTGATGTGAAAAATAGATTCAGGAGAGATAATTTAAAAATCGTTGGACTACCTGAAAACTATGATAAAAAAAAAGAGCCTATACATCATCTTTCAAGAAATTATCAAGGAAAATGATGTTCTAGAACCAGAGGGTAAAATAGATATTGAAAGAATGTATGCCTACTGAAAGTCCTCCTGAAAGGGATACTCCTAACCAAATTCCTGAGTTCCCAGTTCAAGGAGAAAATATTTCAAGCTGCCAGAAAGAAACAATTCAAGTATTGGAATCACAATCAATGTAAAACAAAATCTAGCAGCTTTTACATTAAGAATTGGAGGACTTGGGATATGATATTCCAGAGGTTAAAGGAGCTAGGATTAAAAGCAAAAATCACCTACCCAGCAAAACTGAGTAGAATACTTCAGGGGAAAATGGATATTCAATGAATTAGTGGCTTTCCAAGCACTCTTGTTGAAAAGACCAGAGTTGAATAGAAAATTTGAATTTCAAATATAAGAATCAAGAGAAGCATGAAAAGACAAACAGGAAACAAAAATCATAAAAGACTAACTAACTAAAGTTCAATTCTTTACATTTCTACATGGAAAGATAATATTTCTAACCCTTGAGAGTTTTCACAGTATTAGGATAGTTGGGAGGAATATAGACAGACAGTCAGACAGAGAGATGGACAGACAGACAGATAGATAGATAGAGAGATAAATAGATAGATATGGACAGATAGATATATGGACAGAGAGTGCATTGTGAGTTTAATATGAAGGGATATCTAAAAAAACAAAATTAAAGGGTGAGAGAGGAATAATATATTGGGAGAAAGAGAAAAGGAAAAATAGGTTGGGGTAAGTTATCTCACATAAAAGAGGCAAGAAAAAGCTTTGCCAATAGTGGGCAAAGTGGAAGGTGAGAGAGAATGCTTGAACCTTACTCTCATTGGATTTGGCTTAAGGAGGGAATATCACGTACACTCAATTGGGTATGAAAATCTACCTTACCCTATAGGAAAGTAGAGGGAAATGGAATAAGACAGAAAATAGTAGAAGAGAGGACAAATAGGAGGAGGGGATAATCAGAAGTAAACACTTTTGAGGCAGGGCAAGGTCAAAAGAGGGAATAGAATAAAGGGGAGACAGGATAGGATAGAGGGAAATGTAGTTAGTCTTTCACAATATGACTGTTATGGAAGTGTTTTGCTTGACTGCACATGTGTAACCCATATCAAATTGCTTACCTTCTCGAGGGAGGTCGGGGGGCAGGAGGAAGAGAGAGAATTTGGAACTCAAAGTTTTAAAAACGAATGTCAACATTTGTTTTTACATGCAACTAGGAAAAAAGACATCCATACAGGCAATAGGGTAGAGAAACTATTTTGCCCTATAAGAAAATAAAAGGAAAAGGGATAAAAGATGGGGGGATGATAGAAGCAAGGACAGATTGGGAGAAAGGGTAATCAGAACGTACACTGTCTTGGGGTGCGGGAGGGGAGAGATGAGAAGAAAATCTGAAACTCAGAATCTTGTGGAAGTGAATGTTGAAAATTAAAAATAAATAAATAAATGATGATAACGATTTTAAAGGAGAAGCCTCCACTACCTTCTGAAGCAAACCAATAAACTTTTGCATAGCCCTATTTGGAAGGAAGTTTGGGTTTTTCCTCTCTTTATCCTTTAGACTCAAAGTGTCTTTTAAAACTTCTACTCATTTCTACTTGGTTCTGTGATCTGTGGCCAAACAGAACAAATCAAATCTCTGTCATACATTGACCTTTCCAATACTTCTGTGAGTCTTCTGTGCTCCAGGTTAAGGAGACTCAATTATTTCAATTAATTCTTACTCAATATAGACTTAAGACTCTTCACCATTCTCATTGCCATCTTTTGGAAGCTCTCTCAATTATTACTTTATTTTTTAAACGTTATCAGAAATGAGCAAAATACTCTAATCATAATCTGAACAGAATTAAGCTCAGAGAGTCTATAAAGTTTTTATTTTACAAGGCACTTCTTTTTAAATGCAATCAAAGATAACATCTTTTTGCACCACACTCTCCTGTTGATTAATTCTGAGCTTCAATCAACTAAATGCCATAGATCTTTTCTGGATGACTTTTTTTTCCCTCTAAGCATGGCTTCCCTACCTTATTTCATACTTATTAAGTCAATTTAAAAAAAATGAAAGAGAAAAGGAGATTAGTGAATTGGGCATACAACTAAAAAGCTAGAAAAAGAACAAATCAATAATCCTCAATTAAATACCAAATTAGAAATTCTGAAAACCAAAAGGAGAGACTAATTGAAATAAAAAAATCTATTAAATTAATAAATTTAATAACTAAGGACTGGTTCTATGAAAAAAAATCCAATAACATCGATAAAACTTTGGCTAATTTGATTAAAAAAAGAAAGAAAACCAAATTACCAGCATCAAAAATGAAAAAGGTGAATTCACTAATGAAGAGGAAATCAAAACAATAATTAGGAGTTATTTTGTCCAACTGTATGCCAATAAATTTGACAATGTTAGTGAAATAGACAAATACTTAAAAAAACATAATTGCCCAATTTAAAGGAAGAGAAAATAAAATACTTTAAATAACCTAATTTTAGAAAAAAGAAATTGAAAAAGCCATCAATGAGCTCCCTAAGGAAATATCTCCAGGGCCAGATGAATTTACAATGATTCTAACAATTCTAACAAATATTTAAAGAACAATTAATTTCCATAATATATAAACTATTTGGGGAAAAGAGGCAAAAAAGGAGTTATACTAAATTATTTTTATGATACACATGTGATGATGATACCTGAACTAGGAAGAGCCAAAACAGATAAAGAAAATTATAGACCAATTTTCCTAGTAAAGATGGATGCAAAGTTTTACATAAAGTATTAGCAAAGAAATTTTAACAACTTGTCTTGAAGATAGTACACTATTACCAGGTAGGATTTATGCCAGGAAAGCAGGACTGGCTAAATATTAGGAAAACTATCAGCATAAAAGTCATTTCAATAATAAAATTAACAGAAATCATCTGATTATCTCAATAGATGCAGAAAAAGTTTTTTTTTAATACCACACCCATTCCTAAAAACACTAGAGATTATAGGAATAAATGGAGTCTTCCTTAAAATGATAGGTAGTATCTATCTGAAACATCAGGAAGCAATATATTAATTGGAAAAAGCTAGAAGAATTCCCAACAGGAGTGAGGGTGAAAGGAGGATGTCTATTATCACCACTGTTATTCAATATTGTACTAGAAATGTTAGCTTTAGCAATAAGAAAAGAAAAAGAAATTGAAGAGTTAAGAACAGGCAAAGAAGAAACAAAGCTATTACTCTTTCCAAATGATATGATGGTATACTTAGAGAATCCTAGAGAATCAAGTAAAAAATTACTTGAAATATTAAACAACTTTAGTGAAGGTACTGAATATAAAATAAGCCTACACAAATTATCAGCATTTCTATATATTATTAATAAAACCCAACAGCAAGAGATAGAAAGAGAAATTACATATAAAGTTATTGTAGACATTATAAAATATTTGAGATAGCACCTGCCAAAACAAACCCAAGAACTGTAGGAACACAATTACAAAACACTTTTCACACAAATAAAGTCAGATAGAGATAACTGGAAAAACATCAGTTATTCATGGGTAAGGCTGAGATAATATAATAATATTATAAAAATTAAATTCTACCTAAATGGATTTACTTATTCAGGACTATACCAATCAAACTTTCAAAATTATTTTATAGAGCTAGAAAAAAACAATAACAAAATTCAACTGGAAGAACGAAAGTTTCAAAAATTTCAAGGGAAGTAATGAAAAAAAGGCAAGGGAAGTTGGCCTAGCTATACCAGATCATAACTTGCATTATAAAGCAACAATCATCAAAACTACTTGGTACTGGCTAGGATATAGAGTAGTGGATCAGTGGAATAGGTTTAGGTACGTAAAACATAATATTCCATGACTACAGTAATATGCTATTTGATAAATGAAAAAACTTCAGTTTCTGGGATAAGAACTCATTATTTAACAAAAACTGCTTGGAAAACTGGAAAACAATATGGCAGAGACTAGGCATAGACCAATATCTTATACTCTATACCAAGATAAAGTCAAAATGAGTACATGATTTAGATATAAAGGCTGATATACTAATCAATCTGGGAGGGCAAGGAATAGTTTCCATGTCAGATCTATGGAAAAGAGAAGAATTTATGACCAAAAAGAGATCAAGAACATTATGAAATGCAAAATGGATGATTTTACTTACATTAAATTGAAAAGTTGCAGTCAAGATTAGAATAGAAGCAGAAAGCTGGAAAAGAATATTTATAAGGTGGAGCCAAGAATGTGGAATGAGAGCAACTACTCACCTAAGCTCTTAGACAAACTCCTTCAGATACCTCTAAAAAGAGAATCTAACCAATTTTTAGGGTGAAGAATCCAATAGGAGACAGACTGTGGCAGATTCACAGACCAGGACAGACTGGAAGGATCTATTCTGAGGGTGTGGAAGAGTCCACAACATTTAGCACAGTGCCTCCTTCCATAGCACAGCACAGCAGGAAAGCCCTGGGGTGGCCTGAGGCAGCTGCAGCACAGCAGAAAGGCAAAGTGGCAGCCCAGGGTGGGAGACCAATAAAGTCAAGCGAGTGACAGCCACTGAGCCCCAGGTATCAACCGCAACCACTCCTGAGACTTTCAACCCACAGATTAAATGTCAGTAAGTCACCTACTTGAACTTCCAGGAGCCAAACTGGCAGAGTGATTGGTAAATGCTCTCTCCCCTTCCCTTCGTTGACCTTGAAAAAACCATAAAATATTTCCCCAAAAAATCCTGGATCAGTGGAATCAGCAGAAGGGGCAAACAATCTCATAGCGCCTGAGGCTAGGAATATTTATCTTACTGTGCCTACAGCCCCACCTCAGCAAACCAACCAAGAGGAGAGTTGGAGCCCAGGGGGATGGAACCTTGCACTAGAAACCAGGCATGCCTCAGCACTCCAGGGAAAATGGGAAGACAATAGAGCAGCCAGGATCACCAACCCCTGAGCTTGCCTCTGCTCCAGCTCAGCTGAGATCTCCCATGATCAGGCCACCCCACAAGCTAGCTAATCCAGGAAACACAAAACAAAAAGAAAAAAAAGATACCTGCTCTTTGATTTCTTATACCAGCTACTTCAATACCAGGTCCTCCAGCTTCTAGCTGAAAGAACCAGAGGCCCAAATACACAAAGAACCTTCATTATGAGTAAGAAGAAGCAAAGCAAGAATGAAAAGACCATAGAAACTTTCTCTGGGGACAAGGACTAAAACATGAATACCAAAGAGGCCAGCATTGAGACTGCACTCCCACCTGAAACTTCAGAAGGGACTATGAATTTCCTGAAGGTAGAAAGAGCTCTCTTGGAACAACTGAAGAAGAAAACAAAAGAGAAACTTGCCAAGGATTTTAAAAGAAAAAAGAATTCTATGAAGAGAACAGCTCTTTAAAAAGGAAAATTGGACAAATGGAAAAGGAAGTACAAAAACTAACTGGTGAAAATAATTCCTTAAAAGGAATAATTGGACAGATGGAAAAGAAGATGCAAAAGTTAACTAAAGAAAACAATTTGATTACAATTGAGCAAGTAGAAACTCATGACTCTATGAGACATCAAGAATTAGTCAAACAAAATCTAAAGAATGAAAATACAGAAGAAAGTGTAAAATATCTAATTGGAAAAACAACTGACCTGGAAAACAGATCCAGGAGAGAAAATTTAATAATTATTGGCCTACCAGAAAGCCATGATGAATAAAAAGAGTCTGGACAATATCTTCAAAGAAATCATCAAGGAAAGCTGCCCAGAAGTGCTAGATCCAGAGGGCAAAATAACCATTAAAAGAATCCACTGCTCACCTCCAGAAAGGGATCGCAAACTAAAAACACCAAGAAATATTGTTGCCAAATTCCAAAACTATAAAGTGAAGGAGAAAATATTACAGGCAGCCAGAAAGAAACCATTCAAATATTGAGGAGCTACAGTTAGGATCATACAGGACCTTGTAGCTTCTACATTAAAAGATTGAAGGAATTGGAATATGATATTCCGTAAGGCAAAGGAACCAGACTCCAATCAAGGATCAATTACCCAGCAAAGTTCAGCATTTCAGGCAAGGAGATAGACATTCAATGAAATAAGGGATTTCTGGACCTTCCTGACAAGAATGCCAGAACTTAATAGAAAATTCGATTTTCAAATGCAAATCTCAAGAGAGACATAAAAAGGTAAAGAAGGGAAAAGAAAAATTTGATCCTCAATTTGGGGAAACTGTTTACCTCCCTATAAGGGGAGGTGATACTTGTCAATCTTTTTTTATGTTTTAATTATCTTTTATTTATTTTTAATATAAATTTATTTATTTAACTTTTTAACATTCATTTTCACAAAATTTTGAGTTCCAAAATTTTTTCCCCATTTGTCCCCTCCCCCCTCCCCAATACACTGAGCATTC
>JAQQSK010017573.1:0-10084 GCA_028658325.1 Potorous gilbertii | reverse complement strand
ACACAACACGACGATTATGGAAGTCACTGGCAAAACTACACAGATATGGCCTATATTGAATTGCCTGCCTTCCCAAAGGGAATGGGTGGGGAGGGAGGGATGGGGAGAAGTTGGAACTCAAAGTTTTAGGAACAACTGTTGAGTATTGTTCTTGCTACTAGGAAATAAGAAATACAGGTAATGGAGAATAGAAAGTTATCTGCCCCCACAGGACAAAAGAGAAGATGGGAACAAGAGAAGGGAGGGATGATAGAGGAGAGGGCAGATTGGTGATAGGGGAAATTAGAATGCTCAGTGTACTGGGGTTGGGGAGGGGACAAATGGGGAGAAAATATTGGAACCCAAAATCTTGTGAAAATGAATGTAAAAAGTTAAATAAATAATTTTAGTTTAAAAAAAATAAAATAAAATAAAAAATAAGAAGTGTAGAAAAAAAGAGAGAATAGAAGAAACAGGAGGCTAGATAGAATAGAGGGAAATATAATAAGCATTACACAATATGACTATTATGGAAGTCATTTGCAAAACTACACATATGTTACCTATATTGATTTGCTTACCTTCCCAATAGGGGATGGGTGGGGAGGGAGGATGAGAAGTTGAAACCCAAAATTTTAGGAACAACGGTTGTTTATTATTCTTGGAAACAACTGGGAAAAAAGAAATACAGGTAATGGGGTATAGAAATTTCTCTTGCCCTACCGGACAAAAGAGAAGATGGGGATAAGGGAAGGGAGGGATGTTAGAAAGGAGGGCAGGTTAGTGATAGTTGTAATTAGAATGTTCTGTGTTTTGATTTGAGGGAAGGGGAGAGATGGGAAGAAAATTTGGAACTCAAAATTTTGTGGAAATGAATATTGAAAACTTAAAATAAATAAGTAATTTTTTTTAAAAGTCTTACTTAAAATCATGACCATATATCTATATCATTCCTTTGCAAGTATAGTGTGCTATCAAACTTTTACCACACTTAAGGAAAAGAGATGCAATTGAGAAAGATATCATCATACTTATTACTTCTTCTAACATAACTTTAAGGACACACTCAAATGGTTTAGAAAATAAAAAGTGATGTAGAAATGAAAAACAAAGTCTGCTCTTCCTCCCCTTCAAAAGCTAAAGTGACTGTTTCTGTCCAAATCTAAAACTTAAAACAATACCTGCTGAGACATATCTCCTTGATCTTTCTCATTTCTCTATATTTTTTTATCATGTCACTTCAAACGTAACAGCAAGAATGGAGTAAGACTTTTCCTATCTGTCATAAATATAGATATTGTTTTGTTTGGGTTTTTTTTTTGTTTAGGAAGTAGATGTCTATAAATAATACATATGACAAAATTTTCTCATATAACAAAACATATCGTCTCAATCTAGAATCAAAGGCTCAAGACTATTGCTTAATTAAATTCATGATCTTGCTGTTACCCATAGCAACTCTATTTCCTCTACAATCTCACTGTTGATGTTATTGCCATCTCATATTATTATATACTATGAAAATGTACAGATTTGACATTAATAATAGCATTAGAAAGAAGAATAGTATATAATTCTTGAAACAGCAAAGGAAAAGGGAATAAATATATACTGCCTACTATGTACCAGACATTTTGAATTTTTTATTAATATGAATGCTACATTAAGCAAATATTGTTTGAACGTTTTACGTCCCTACTTCCTTATACATATAATGAATTTAATAACATTTCCTCTACAGAGAAAAAAATATATCAGACAGTACAGAGTGAAGGCACTCTAACATTGAGAGGGAGATAACTTAGCTCAATGAAGAGAGAAGCCAAGATCTCATCCAAGGGGACACTACTGAGATGCTATAGAGTAGCAAAATGGGGATAGGGACATGGAGAAGACTACCTATTTTTTACATATTGGTCTCTTCCCAGAGTCTCTTCCTGAAGTAGAATTAGCATCTTGCAACTTCTATCTCAAAGCTGAAGCCAGAAACACAAACTCTGAAGAGACTCTGTGCTACAAAGAAGACAGACTCAAAGGAAACTCAAAAAAGGGTGAAGAGCTTCCCTCACTCCCATTCTTGCCAACTGTACTCTGACCTTCACGCACAGAAGCAATTGGTCACCAAGGAGGAAAGAGTTCTGTGCAAATGGACTTTAAGACTGTAGTTACATGTATGTTTTTCTCCCCTACTAATTTGTAAGCTGTTTAAGGAATGGAAAAATTTTACATCTTTGGATACTTGATATAGCACCCTGCACATAATAATCAATTAATGATTGAGTTTATTTGATAAAACCCCAAATGTTAAAAAAAAAAATACTAAAACTCCTTTGGGAATTGATTAAGCTCATTTAAAATTGACTTTTGACTTGATGTTTCTTCCTTCAACTGTTATTTACAAATTATTTTTTTAATATTATCAAGGATTTTCTTCTGAAGGAATCTAAGAACTACACTGAGGAAATACCTTCTCAAATGTTAAAATCATGTAAAGGTTGTAATCCATTTTCTACAGAGGCAAAATTAATCATGGGATTATAAAGTAGGAAGGAATCACAAAGACCCATTATTTCAACACATGCCTGAATAAGAATTAGGTTACAACATGTCTACATATTCCAAAATACCTGAAACGTGGGTACCTAACCTTTGCTGAAAGACTTCCAGTGATGAAGACAGTAATATTTTTCAAGGAAGCTTGTACCATTCTATTTCGCAACAGCTCTGGTTGCTCAGGAATTGTTCCTTATATCAATCTGAAATTTTCTCCTTTGTGATTTCCACTTATTGCTCCTATGGTTCAAGATCTTGCTCAACAATAGATATTCTAGCAAATGCAAAAGCAAAACACCAAAAAACGAACAAAACAAAAACAGTCCCTGCTGTAAAGTGTCTCATCATCTAATAGGGGAGGTAACATGCAAGTAGCTATGTAGAAACAAACAAAAAAAAATGAGCATAGTCTGAAAAGGAAGGGACTAAATTTAAAGGCACTGGAAAAGACTTCTTTGAGATCTGAAAGAAGCCAGGGAAAATAGGAGTAGGGATAAAAAGAAAAACCTTTACAGGGATGGGAAATAGCAGGTGAAATGACTTGAAGTCAGGAAGTGAAGTGTCATAAGTAAAGAACTGCAAGGGATATAATGTCAATGGATCACAAAACATATAGAAGGGCCTGAAAAAGCACAAGGACAAGCTCATATCAATAGCATGCTCTATTGACGATAAACCACAATTACTCTTGGATCTATCATACAGTAATTTCTAGATTCATATGATTGTATTATTTAATCCATTTATTTGCAATAATAATGAGGTATTTTATCAAAATCTTTATTAAAATTTAGATTAACCATACCCACAACATTCTTTCCACCTACTACTTTAGGAATCATATTTAAAAAAGGAAATTAGCTTAATTTGTCATTAATAAAACCATATTGGCAATTTAAAATCACCACATTCCAGTCTAGATGTTTACCTGCTACCTCTTTAATAATTCATAGCAGAATGTTACTAAGATTTAAAGTTAGCACAAATTTCTCTACTTGTGTTGATCCTCTTCTTTCTCCTAGTATTCCGTTAAAAAAACTAATAAAACTAATAAAAAAATTAATAATAAACTAATAATAAAATTGATAAACCCTGAGCTACAGGGTTTATGATGGAAAAGAAGAGAGCAGAAAATCAAATCAATAAAATAGTCAATGAGCAAGGTGAAATCTCATCAAGGCCAGAAGAAACAAAGAGGATAATGAGAACACATTATGCATAGTTTTATTATGACAAAACTGAGAACACAAAAATAGGAGAGGAATAGCATCAAAAATATAAAATATCCAAATTATCAGAAGAGTAGATACAAATCTTAAATCATCTCATTTCAGAAAAGGAAATAGATCTGGCACAAAGGAACTACAAAGGAAAAGAAGTCTTTGTCCTGATGAATTCACAAGAAATGATATAAATTCTAAAGAACCTATATATCACACATTATTTCTAAAATTTGAAAGAATCCCACCAAAATTCTATGTGGTTGCAGGTACAGTCCTAATACCCAAACCAAAGAAAGATAAAACATGAAAAGAAAACTATAGACAGATTATAGCTGTTTATCAAAGAAATCATTCATCAGGATCAAGTGGAATTTATAAAAGGATTGCAAGTATACTTTAATATTAGGAAAACATTCAACATAACTGTATTAAAAACCAAAATATCCAATTCTCCTATTTTGATAGAAAAAGTCTTTGGCAAGGTACAACACTCTTTTCCCTAATTTTACTTCAAAGTTTAATCATAGATTTACCTTATCTTAATATCCTAAAAGGCATCTATATAAAACCAAAAGTAAGCCTTCTATACAATGGGATTATAGCAGAACCTTTTCAAATAAACATATGCGAGAAGCAAGAATGATTACCCTCTTATTATTTGATATAACTCTGGAAATGCTACCAATAGCAATAAAGTAAGAGAAAGAAATTAATGGAATAAAAATGAATAAAAAGGAAATAAAATTATCCATATTTGCTAATGATATGATGGTTTCTTGGAAAACTCCAGGGAACCAAAAAATATACTAACTGAGAAAATTTATAGCTTCAGCAAAGTTGCAGGTTGCAAAATAAATACACAAAAATCAGCAGCATCTCTATGTAATAGTGAGGACAACATAAAAAATAAAGTTAAAATGGGGAATTCCATTCCATACAACAACAAAATGCATAAACTATTGGGGGAATCAACCTACCAAAGCACATGAAATAATTGTGGAGTTTCAGTTTCAAAGGTCTTCTTAAAGGAATAATAATAATTTTAAAATTGAAACAAAAATTTTCATGACTAGCACTCGCAAATGCAACACTAAAAAAATTACAATAGCACCAAAATCAGTTCACACTTTTAATATTACACTAATCAAATTACCAAGGGGATACGTTTTAGAAGTTCATAAAATTTTTCAAAAATCAATTGGGGAAAAAAAATAAAAATCTGGAATATCAAGGCAAATGATGAGAAGAAGAAAGGATGAAGGAAAAATAGCAGGACCTTGAGAAATCAAACAATATTACAAAGCAGTAGCCATCAAAACCATCTTATATTAGGGCATAGGGCAAAAGGAAAGAGGAGAGAGAGAGAGAGAGAGAGAGAGAGAGAGAGAGAGAGAGAGAGAGAGAGAGAGAGATCACAGTAGAAAAGTGAAAAATTAGAAAAAATTGTACTAAGTAACCCAATGTTAGATAAAGTAGAAAATATAAAGTAGAACAAAGAAATAAAACATATTGGGCAGCAACTCCCTACTTGATTTAAAAAAAAAGATGGATAAATGGAAAGAAGTCTGGTATAAGTTAGCCTTAGACAATATCTTACACCACACTCCAAATGTTGTACTCGTCCCTCATTGCCAAAGATCACGCTATCACACAAATGATGATATGACTTACACTTGACTTCGTTTGAGTGAGGGAGGGCTGTGCAGGTCACCTATTTCACTATATCCTAAAAGGTTAACTAACCTTCCCTTTAAGATCATTCTATTAAAAATTAAAATAGAAACAGATCATTTACCTTTCACAGTACTGAGTGGAAGATGTATTCTTAACCACGTAAGAGATAGAGGCAGTTACCAAATATGAGATAAATAATTTTAATTTCTTGAAACTGAATAGCTTCTTCACAGACAACTTTAATGTATCTAGGATAAAAATGGAAAGAGTCAAATGAAAAAAAATCTTTGTATTCATTTTTTCTGATAAAATTTAGTATCCAAGATATATAAACTAGGAAAGTATAGATAAAAGTATATGTGTGAATTTACAAATATAAGTGCATTTTTATATATGTATGCATATATACATATGTGTGTTATAATTATTCCCCCATAGTCAAAATAATATGAACAAAGAATTCTCAAAAAAGAATTACAAAGTTTCTACAACCACATGAAGGAAAGATCCAAAACATTTGATGATAGGATAAGGACAAATCAACAGAACCCTGAAATTTTACCTCATACATGGCAAGTTGGCAAAAAAAAATATATTGCCCCCTAAAATCGCCATAGTGAAACTTGTGTTGTGGTTTGTCCTTCATTCTTGAAGAGGATCATGACATCAGGGACATGATGACAAGACTTGCGATTGACTTTGATTTCAGTGCAATGTCACCAGCCTCACTTTCTCCTCCAGAGCCATCTGGGTACAGTGGCCAGACATCAATGAGGAAGACTGGAGGTGGCCCAGGGGTAGTAGACCTTGGCCCTTCTAAGCTAATGTCTTTTCAGTTTCTCACCTTGAGTGAGGTAATGCCTATCCACTGAATAGGCCTCTTTAAGAATTGAGTCAAGGGATGGTCCCTTTAACAAAAGAAAACCCAAAAATTTGGAGATGAAGACCCTCAGGGTTATTAGCCAAAAAAGAAACAGTTTTTACATTTACTCTGAGCCACAAGGGCCCCCAAAATACCCATCAAATGGTACTTAGGTAGGGACCTATTTTTATCTAGTCCCTGAGATCCAGAGTGAATTGGGTTTAAGACTTGGTCTTTGAGAAAGAAATCTATCGAGTAAACCCCAAGTTAACTACATTGCTTTCAGTCATCAAAATTCACTTTCCTTTAAGCAGATCACCCTCAGGTAAGGGGAGAGATGAAGAGAGGAGAGGAAGGAGAAGAGGGGAGAGGAGGAAAGGGGAAAGACAGGTACACTAATACATGGTTGGTGGAGCTGTAAAATGATACAACTAATTTGGAAAGTAATTTGAAATTTTGAAAATAAAGTGACTAAAATGTATGCCCTTTCATATGCTCCATTATTGTGTTTATACCCCAAGGGAGCTATTGATAAGAAAAATATTTCCATACACACCAAAATATAATAGTACCTTTTCATGATAGCTAAGAATCAGAAACAAAACAGATGTAATGATTGGGGAACTGTGAAAGAAATTGTGCTACATGAATATAATGTAATATTGCTCTACTATATAAAATGATGGTTGTGATAAAGACATAAAACATAACAAGATTTATACGAACCAATGCCTAGTGAAAAAAGCAGATCCAAGAAAACAACATATGCAGTAAGTACAAAAATATAAAAGGAAGGAATAAGGACATACCAAAAAGATCAAAAGAAAATGTAACAAAATAATAAATAGCAAGTGAGATTAGAATCAAGAACTCTGAGAAGAAACTCCCACCTTACTCCTTCCTGGAAGTAGAAATTACATAATATAACAGCAAGGACCTTGACATACACAGGAGGGTCTGCTGTACAAGTTTTTAGATTTGCTTTTTTAAAAAGAAAACAAGTTTTTATGGGTCATCAATCTACTTTAATCAAGTACATATATCATTTACCTAGCTGAGGGGTAAGTCAACAACCTCAACTTCAGAGAAAATACAGAGAAATAAAGATCAACAGACAGGGCTTCCAACTGTTGGACCATAAGCAATACATACTTAGTTGCTGAGACAGAAGCACCAACATTTGGGTTTTCAAAGCCAGTGGGGCTCCTTAGCAGCCTTCCAGAGTCTCATCTGGCACACAAACCTTCTTCCAAAAACTAAGTTCCAAAGTAAAACCTCACCTCAGAGTATTTATACACTTTTCAGAGATGGAGGGCAGGATCCTCTGATCCAGTGCTTCAATAGAAATTAACAAAAGTTATTGAGATCTATTAATGAACAGGGAAGATCTTTAACTCTTCCCCCTACACACTATTAACCTTAAATTACTATTACACATACATGTTGCACATTGTAGTTTTTGGACTTTTTAAATGTATCAGTCAGTTGCACTAACTTATTTTTTCTTTTCTCTAAAAATATGCCCTCTATTATATGGGAAGGGCCTCTGAGTAGGAGAAGGATATATGGCATACTATAGTGATGTAAGAAACAAAAATTATTAACAAAAATCATTTAAAATAATTGAGAATCAGAATTCCAAAATGATGGCAGGTGTCTAGTTCTTCATTCAAATATCAATAAACTTTATTATATGTTTGGATCACAGAAAGACTTCTGCAGATTTATCTGGATTCTCTGTGTAGGATTTAAGGAAATTCAGTGTCAAGAATGAGAAAGTTAAAGTAGTTTATCTCCAAGGAGACTCTGGTTTCTAAGACGATAGTTTAGGAAGATTGTTTCAGTCTTTACTGATTAAAATGTTTGAAAGATTTGGACTAAAAATCACAGCAACAAATATTTTTGTCATGTACCTCTTCTCTTCCCTCTGTACATTAAGTCATGCTGTATGCTGCATACGTGAATATACGTCTGCATCTGAGGTGAGTTTGAAAGACCTGATAGTCTCTTTTTTAGTAACTTTAACTCCATTCCCTTCCAAAGTGACTCTTATATTCTCTCATTCAGTTTGTTTCTTATGTTCTACGCCACTCATCTCTTCCTGTACAGTACACTATTTTCACCCAAAGTCCAAAGGAATTCATATGATAGAAGGTAAGAAAGAAGCAGAAACTGAATCTAAGAGGGATAAGAAGTAAGAATTAGTCAAATGAAGAGGAAGAATTGGGGAAAAAAATATTCCATTACATATTTACTTCTCTTCAAATCGCACTTGAAGGTTTCTATATTCTTGGAATAATTTTTGCTTCACGGAATTTCCCTATCTTAATAAATCCTGTCTTTTCTTCCTAAGTAAATTGTAAACTTTTTGAAAGAAAACTGATTTTCATGACTTTCTATCTCACATTTCTATCTCACTTCTGTCGCTTAGAACAGGGCTATCAACATATCAGGCCCTCAGCAAATATTTGATGAATGACTAAATCAATGAAGGCACTTGCCAATTACCTCGTCATTTTCCATTAAGAGATATTTTAAGGGGGTGGAGCCAAGATGGAAGACCAGAAAGACACACTTACACAGGGTCCTCCACAGAGCCCATAAAATACCTGTAGAGAGAGATTCTCAACAAATTTTGGAGCAGCAGAAATGGAGAACAATAGAATGGAGGAAATTTCCAGTACACGGTGACCTGAAAAGCCCATGGAAACATCAGTTGCATTGGATATGGACCCAAGGGCGGAACCCAGCACAGCCTTGGCCAAGCAAGGCCACGACAAGACTCTGGGAGGAGGATACCTCTGGGGCAGAATCTCCAGTCACAGCAGCGGGTCCTCAGATCCTTCAGCCCACAGGCACCAAAGGTCAGTGACAGGGTTTTATCAGCAGGCCAGGAAGGGAGAATGGAATTCCCATAACTCCAGCAGCAGGGAGGTGGCCACAGAGCCTGCACAGCAGCCTATATGGAAGCTCCATTGTGGGAGCATAAAAACCCCTGGGGGCACTGAAGAGCTGAGTCTTACCTCAGCCCTGGGTGGAAGCCCCGCCCAAGCTGATCTTTGTCTCAAACTGAATGGTGGCCCTGCCCATCCAGCTTATCTGAAAATCAGCCCCCAGTGCTGCCTTGGCAGAACTGGAGGCCAAGTGGCTGTGGAGAGGTATCTGCTAAGATTCTGGGCACAAAAATCCCTCTTTGCTTCCAGACCAGTACACACTTGCTTGTGCCACTTTGGAGGAACTGAGATCTCACAGATTCCCAGAGTATATCCTACTCTTGAATAAGGACCCAAAAGTCAAGTAACTGGTTGGGAAAATGCCCAAAAAAGGAGAAAAAAATTTAAGGTCATAGGAGGTTACTTTCTTGGTGAACAGATACCTCCTCCCATCCTTTTGAATGAGGAAGAACAATGCTTGCCATCAGGGAAAGACATAGAAGTCAAGGCTTTATATCCCAAACATCCAAAATAAATATTCAATGTGCTCAGGCCATGGAAAACCTCAAAAAGGATTTTGAAAATCAAGTTAGAGAGGTGGAGGAAAAACTGGGAAAAGAAATGAGGGAGATGCAAGAAAAGCATGAAAAGCAGGTCAACACCTTGCTAAAGGAGACCCAAAAAAATCCTGAAGAAAATAACACCTTGAAAAATAGGCTAACTCAATTGGCAAAACAGGTTCAAAAAGCCAATGAAGAGAAGAATGCTTTCAAAAGCAGAATTAATCAAATGGAAAAGGAAGTCCAAAAGCTCACTGAAGAAAATAGTTCTTTCAAAATTAGAATGGAACAGATGGAAGC
>JAQQSK010017572.1:0-10084 GCA_028658325.1 Potorous gilbertii | reverse complement strand
TAATGAGTCTTTGTTTTGCTTAACAAGGCATATTTGTTTAAGGGTTTGATTTTTCTGCGTTTGCCCCCCAGTGAATGGTAGATGGGGGAGGTGAAGATATGTGCCTAGACAGTCATTTGTGTACTTTGGGAAATGGAGGTGATTCAAAAGAAAAACATACCAATCAAAATTTAAGGAAAAAAGAAAACTCTTTGAAAATTGCATTCTCCTACTCCAATCTGTAAGATTTGCTTTATGCTACAACTTATCCCCAAACACTCCCCTGTCCTCTTTTAAGAAGTTCAGCAAGCCCACTCATTTTCAAACACTGTAAAACTCTTATCAAGATGCCTGTTCCAGGCTGCAGTCGCAGACTAAAAAAAGGCCTAGAAAAGACCTAGCAACCCACTCTTTACCATCCTCCAACTATGCACCAATGTCACCTCAATGGTGGAAGCTTGAGAGAGGGAAATTCCATTCAACCTCCTCTTCTTTCTCTTTCTCCTCCTCTCTGGGTGTATATCCAATATACTTGCGACAGTCTGCTGGATGTTAACTTGTGTGAATGACTCCTAGTACAAAATCTTTGTCACAGTCAGTATATGTTAAAATCTCATAGATTTGTGTTTTTTATGTTTAACTGTCTGTGTCACCTACTCTAAAGGTGTTTATGGATTGGTTTTCTTACACAAAATACCAGTTATGAACTAAAAACATTATATTGTGGTACTGTATACTATAAAATGCAAAAAAAAAAAAGTGTAAGCCATATTCCCAAACAGCAGCTCCCTGTGTGGTTCTCCCTTTTCTGTGTCACTCACAGTATTGAACCTGTAATGAGGAGTCAGATAGAAACAGGGATCCAGTAAAGTCTGGGTTGCAGTGGAGGTCATTCTTTAATGTATATAGCATGACTACAAAATGAAAAAAATAACCCTGATATTTAAGTAAATGTCAAGAATTTATACCAAGAATGCAAAAGTATACTTTTTCTGGAACCTCTGAACTGATGTTCAAATCATGCCTCTGATGGTTATTGTTTGTATGACATTGTGGGTCATAGTGGGTCAGTGAGGTCACTGAAAATCCCAGGATTTTCTTTCAGCTGTAAAATGTTGAGGTTGGATTTGAAAATCTCAAGCATTCTTTCCAATCATAAGATCAGGTTTTGAAGAGCTTTAAATGTTAAAGTAAGGATTTACATTTGGACCTAGCTGTAACAGGGAATTTATTGACGAGAGAGGGCTAGTGAGATGGTCAGAATTATTCTTTAGGAGGGCCAGCTATTTGGCATAGTAAACAAAGTGCCAGGTCTCAAGTCAGGAAGATTCATATTCCTGAGTTCAAAAATTTGGCATCAAACACTACTAGCTGTGCAGTCCTGGGAGGGTCACTTAACTCTGTTTGCCTCAGTTGCCTCACCTGAAAAATGAGCTGGAAAAGGAGATGGCAAATCACCCCAGCATCTTGGTCCCAAAAAAAAAAAACCCAAAAGGAAACATGAAGAGTTGACACAATTGAAAAATGACTGAACAACAAAATATCCTTTTGTCTCTCAGTTCCTCAAATCTGTTCAACTCCCATGACCTACTCTTCATTCAATTTATTGAGCTCTCATGACCCACTCCTCTACTCCATCTCAATTACACACAGAGATAGTCATAACTTTGATTTAGCTATTACCCACAAATGTTTCACTTCTATGTTCATGAACTCTGAGATTCCTTTATCTGATCATAATTTTTCATTATCTAAATTATTCCTTTTGCCTTATCATCTATCATGCCCTTGTTCTTCATCATCACAATGAGCTCAAATTTTTTCTCCAATTTTTCATGGGATAGTATCCCTGTAATCTTTACACTGTCCTCCCTTTTACATCTGAACACTTTGTGCTAGTCAGTTAAACTCTACATTATCCTCCAATTCAAATCCCTTGTGTCTTTCTCCTATGACTGATGATGCATTGCCAAACCCCAAGCTTGTATTAATCCTACCATCTGCCTTCTGTGCTCTAATTCACATGCTGCTAAAGGGAACTAGGGGAAAAATTCATGAAACTATGTTTAGTAGATCAACAGCAAATTTTTGTTAAACAATCTCAAGTAGGCCCTTACTGTGAGGCAATCTTTTTATACTTCATTAATCAGTTTGCTCTCTTATTCACCATAGTAGTTGTTCCAAATATTCTTGTGTTTCTTTGATGTATCCCCATTCCACAATATTCGCTGCATTCGTTTCCTTTCAAATTTTTATTTAGTTTTGTTTTATCAACATTCACTTCCACAAGATTTTGAGTTCCAGATTTTCTCTCCATCTCTCCCCTCCCCTACAGCAAGACGGTGTGCATTCTGATTACCCCTCTCCCCAATCTGCCCACCCTTATTTCACCACTCCGCTTTGGCAAGATAGATTGCTGTACCTCATTGCCTAAATATCTTATTTTCCAGTTGCATGGAGCTAGTGACTGGGTTGCATAAACTGAACCATGGACTTACAACAGAATTTATATATGCTCCTATTTCCCATGTTTCAAAAAACCAAAACCTGGAAGCTTCCCCTACCTGTGATAGCAAGGTAGTAGCTTGTTGTGCTACAATGATGCTAAGCCATGCAACTGTTGTAGAACTTCACCAGATCAAAAGCAAAGAGGCTTGGTGAGTTTACTCTATTTTTGATACTGGAAATTTGGTTTTCTTCTTTCTTTTAACCAATCAAGTTAACCAATGTTTATTTATTTTACTGGTTTTTCATAGAACATAGTTTTATCTATTAGTTCCTAGTTTTAATTCAGTGGTTTTCTTACTTTTAATTTTATTAATATTTCTTTTGATTTTCAAGATTTGGCATTTGACATTTAATTGGGGATTTTAAATTTGTTCTTTTTCTAGATTTTTTAGTTGCATGCCCAATTCACTGATCTACTCTTTCTCTATTTCGTTGACAGAAGTGTTTAGAGATAAATTTTCCCCTAAGTACTGCTTTGGCTGCATCCCACAAATTTTGGTATGTTGGTATCATTGTTTTCATTCCCTTTCATAAAATCATTGATTGTTTCTATGATTTGTTTTCTGACCCACCCAATCTTTAGTATTAGATTGTTTAGTTTTTATTTGATTTTTAATCTATGTTTCCATGGTTTTTCATTGAAGGTAATTTTTTATTGCATATGATCTGAAAAAGATACATTTAATATTTCTGCTTTTTTGCATTTGAACATGAGAATTTTATGTCCTAATACATGGTCAGGTTTCATGTAGCTATCATGTACTACTGAGAATATATTACAATTTGCATTCAATTTTCTCCAGAAGTCTACCATATCTAACTTTTGTAAAATTCAATTTACCTCGTTAACTTCTTTCTTGTTCATTTTTGTTAGATTTAGATTAGATCCCCTACTAGTATAGTTTTACTATGTCCTTCTGTAACTCATTTAACTTTTTCTTTTAAGAATTTGGATGCTATTGCATATGGTATATCTGCAATCATGATTTCTACCTCTGCTTGTTTTTCCTACCTGCAGCATAATGGATCCCACTCTAGCCCCTTACCTTTACTCTGTGTGTACCTCTCTGCTTCAAATACATTTCTTGCAAAAAACATTTAGAAAGATTCTGGTTTTTAATCTACTTTGCTATCTGCTTCCATTTTATGGGTAAGTGCATATCATTTATATTCACAGTTATGATTATTGTGTATTTCCCTCCATCTTATTATTCCTTCCTGTTTATCCTTCTCTCTTGTTTCAACCTGTTCCTCCTCAAAAGTGTTTTGCTTCTGACGACTACTTCCCCCAATGCAACCTCTCTCTTATCTATCTCCCCTTCTATAATCCCCCTACTTCCTACTTTCCTTTTGACCACACCTCCCTCATTCTTCCCTCCCTTCTACTCCCTTTTCTTTCCCTTTTCTCTTACTAATTCTTTCCTTCCTTCTAACTACTCCCCCTTTTCTTTCCCCTTTCACCTCCTACTACTTGTAGCACAAATTCGATTTCTATATGTAACTGGGAATGTTTATTCCCTCTTTGAATCAAATCCAATGATAGTAAAGCTCAAACAATGCTCATCTCCCTTCCTTTTTTTGCTCTACTACAATATGTTTTTGTGCCTCTTCATGCCTCTTCATGCGATGTAATTTGCTCTTTCCTGCCTCCTTAATTAGATTTTTAAAATTATCACATCAGTTAATTTATATCCTCACTATCTATGTATATCCCTTTTAAATGTTGTAATTAATACACAATTTTCAAGATTAATATAGAGATGTAAACAGTTTTCCCATATTGAATTACAAGTTTTTTTTTCTTTTTTTCCCATTTACCTTTTTTTGTCTCCTGCTCTTGCATTTGAAGATCAAATTTTCTATTGAGCTCTGGCTTTGTCATCAGGAAAGTCTGAAATCCTTTATTTCACTGTATGTCCATCTCCTTACCTGCAAGATTACAATCAGTTTTACTGCTTAGTTGATCCTTGGTTGTAGGCCAAACTCCTTTGCCTTATGGGATATCATATTCCAGTGCAAGAAGCTTCAAGGTCCTGTGGGATCATGACCACAATTCCTTGATATTTGTACTGTTTCTTTCTGACTGCTTGCAATATTTTTTTCCTTCACCTGACAGTTCTGGAATTTGGCAATAATAGTCCTTGGAGTTTTCAATTTGAGACCTCTTTCAGGAGGTGATAGATGTATTCATTTGATGACTATTTTTCCTTAAAGATTTCTTGGAAGATATTGTTCAGGTTCTTTTTTTCATCATGGCTTTCTGGTAGACCAATAGTTCTTAGATTTTCTTTACTGGATCTCTTTTCCAGGTCAATTATTTTGCCAATGAGATATTTTACATTTTCTTCTATTTTTTTCATTCTTTAGATTTTGTTTGACTGATTCTTGATGTCTTATAGAGTCATTAGTCTGTACTTGCCCAAATATAATTTTTAACAAATTGTTTTCTTCAGGTAGCTTTTGTACCTCCTTTTTTAAAGAGTCATTTTCTCCAGTTAGGTTTTGTATCTCCTTATCCATTTGACCAGTTTTACTTCTTAAGGAGTTGATTTTATCTTTTAAATCATTGGTCAATTTTTCTTCTATCTCTTTAATTTGGCTTTTAAAATCCTTCTTGTGCTCTTCTAAAAATACATTTTGGGCTTGAGATCAGTTCATATTCCCTTTTGAGGTTTCAGATGTGGGTAGAGTGCCAATATTGCCCTCTTCTGAACTTATATTTTGTTCTTCCTTGTCCCCATAATAAGATTCTATGGTCTTTGGTTTTCTAATTTGCTTCTTGCTCATGATGATTTCCCTTTTCCTGACTTTTAAAAGTGGATCTCTGTTTCTAGAGCATAGGGGCTATGTCCCATGTGTCTTGCTCTGGGAGCTAGGGTCCTGTTTACTGGATTTGTGTTCTGTGGATTCTGGTTCTTATAACTAGATGCTATATAATGCTACAGTTTATCTGGTGCTGAGCTGGCTGGTCTGTGCCAAGACCTGTGCCAGGTGAAGTCTGAGTTTCCCCAGGATTACACTTAAGCTCATGGTGGTGAGGTGTTGAGGAGGAATGGTCTGGGCATGGGAAGTCTCCTCCTTCCCTAGGACTGTACTAACTCCATTTGTGCCAGTGTCTGTCCAGTTCCCCTCCCTGTGCTAAGGCATTCCTGAAGTCCTGGTGTTGGTACTTACCAGATCCACCTATCTTGAGGTCAGGATCTCTTGCTGGTCTGCTCAGGTGGAGCTTGATGGGATGCTTCCAGTATTGCACTGGTCCCCTTCAACCACAACAAGATGAACCCTTCCCATTGACCTTTCTAGCTTCCCAAGCTAAAATACTCTTTACCCCTTCTGATGGCTCCACTATTTCTGTATTTTTCCTGGGGCAATATTCTCTGGGATTTTCAAGGTTAATCAGGGAGAGTGAAGTAAGCTTACCATTTACTCTGCCATCTTGGCTCCCAGAACCTAAAGTATATGACTTTGAAACATTTAGTCTGTAGACTGATAGCCCCAGGAGCATACTGCAGCTGTCATAAGCCCTGGGCTTCTCTCTCAACCAGTTCTGCTGGACCCCTGTACAATGCTGAGCAGTTTGGGAATCAGAACTGCCACTGGAGATTCTGCCTGCCCAGGGTCTTTCCTACTCCACTATGTCTGCTTCTGCTGTTTCTGGCTTTTTTACTCCAGATAATTCCCACACAGTCCTGTTGGCCTCGGTCCAGGCCTCTAGCCTCTGTATTTGCCACAGCTCTCTCTCTCTCTCTCTCTCTATTATCATGTCTTTCAGGTAGTCCAATAATTTTTAAATTATCTCTTCTGGATCTATTTTCCAGTTTCTTTCCCCCAATGTTCCATTGTTTATCTAATAAGAAATTTCATATTTTCTTCTTTTAACTTTTTTCATTTCCTGATATCTCATGGAATCATTAGTCTCTACCTTCTCAATTTTAATTTTTAATCAGTTATTTTCTTCAGTGAGCTCTTATGACTTTATCTCCATTTGGCCAATTCTGTTTTTGCTTGTTTGTTTTTAAGTTATTTTCTTTGGTGAATTTTTATACATCTTTCCCCCATTTTTGTGTGTTTCTTTACCAAGCCGTTGACTCTTTTTTCATAATTCTCTTGCACTGCTATCATTTCTTTTCACATTTTTTTCTTCTACTTCTCTTGCTATTTGTCCTTTGCTCTCAGAAGACCACGACATTAGGAAGGAGATGTCATGAATTGCATGTGAATTGGATTGAAGTGAGGGAAGGTTGTGCAAAGTCATCACTTTCATTCTCTCCTTCTGAGCCATCTTGTTCCAGTGGTAAGATACAGATCAGGACTATTGGAGATGATTGAAACTACTCTGATTTGCTTTTTAAAGTCCCAAGATTTCTTTTGGGTCTGAGAACAATTTACATTTTTTCTTCGAGGTTTTACATTAGTCATTCTGACACTTTTGCTCTCTTCTAAGTTTATTCCTTGATTCTCCCTATCACCATAGTAACTTTTTATACTTAAGTTTGAGTTGTTTTGGGGGGGGTTTTTGGTTCACTTTTTTTGCCTATTTTTTTTTTTACTTTGTACCTTTATGTAAGAGTTGAGCTCCATTCCTGCACTATTCCAAACTTCTTGTGCTAGGTCTCAGGGCCTTGCTACTGGATTTCACTGGGCCTGCTGGCTGGCTCTGGCAGCAGGTGCCTAGTATTCATCAGCAATGGAGTCTTGTTGTGTTGCTGGTCTACAAGGATTCCTGGTTTGACTAAGGTTGCTCGGTCATAGGAGGTAGGACAGGGCCTTCCTGGTGGCTGGTCCTGTGGGGTGGGGCCAGCTACCACTACTTGGGCTCCTCTTTCCCACCTCAATGAGACAGACCTTGCCTTTGTGATGTTAAATTTCTTCCTTGCTCCTAAAATGGTTCTAAGGCATTTTTCAAGACTATTTGGAGGAGAATTTGAGAGGGCTCCAGGGAGTTCCTTCCTTACTCCACTATCTTGGGACTGGATGACTATTCTAAAAACTTTTAAAAACATACAAAAGCAAGGCTGCCCACATTGCTCCAAAATTATTCAATATACTTCTGAAAATTCTAGGTTCAGCAAGAAGATAGGAGAAATAAAGGCATAAAGAGAAGTGAAAACAAGAGAAAACTATCCCTATTTGCTACTATAACATGATGGTTTAGAATATCCTAGGAAATCAGCAAACATACTAATTGAAACAATAGCTTCATCACAGTGCAGGTCACAAAACAAACCCTCAAAAATCAAGTCTCTTCCATACTCTAATCCCTCCTCTACTTAGCTATCAAGGTAATTTTCCTAAAGTTCATGTCTGACCAAGTCATCTCCCAAGTCAACAAAATTTAGTGGCTCCCTATAATTCCAGAATCAAACCAAAAATGCTGTTTTTTATTTGAGGTCCTTCATCTTTACCTGGAATTTGAAGTTTACCTGAAGTCCTGGTCCCTTTTCACCTTTCCAGCCTTCTTACAATTTATTCCCCTAAATATACTCTATGATCCAGCGACATAGTGTACTTGCTGCTCCTCACACAAAACACTCCATCATCTGAGTGTGTCTTTTAACTAGCTATTTGTTTTCTTTACCTGGAATGTCTCCCTTTTTTCTCATGGCTTCCCAGGCATCCTTCAAGAAGAAATAAAAATCCCCCATTTTGTAAGAGGCTTCTCCCAACACAGTCCCTGCTGCCTAAACATTGTTAATGCCTTTCCTGTGATATTACTTTCCATTTATACTGCACATAGCTTGTGTTGTACAGTTTTTTTTCAAAGCTCTTTATAATGAGAAATCCTGGAAAGCAGGAACTATGTCTCTGAGTTTCTTTGTGTTGCCAGCATTAGACACAAAGGAAGCACTTAAAGCCTTGTTGAAAGAATGACTTACTGGTCTATTGAGTCTCACTATCTTATTTAACTCTCCTACTCAGGCTTTGCACATAGTCAACACTAGATGAGTATTTGTAGAAATAATGAAGAAAGAAATTCTGGGTTGTCTTTTTACAGAAGCAACCTAAATTTTAGGAATAAGCTTTTTTTCTTTCTTGTTTGTTTTTGTTTTTTAAGTACTTGACTTTTCTATCAAGAACTCAATTATCTTAGGATTTTTAACTATTAAGAAGATAATAAATATTCCTTTGGATAAATATAAGGAGGTTGTTGATGAGTCTTTTAAAGCTGAACTTGTTAGTCTTAAAAGTTCAGAATGTTGCAATTGCTTATGAAAAACAAACAGGTGAGCATTAAAATGGACCTGGCCAGTACAAGCATTTTGCCACCTGCCCTGCTGCTAGATGGATGCTACATCTGGAAACCCCCACTTTTGTCCCTCTTATTCAAAGAATAATAAACAAATCAATATTATGATTTTTATTGGACAAAGAAATATCAATTTATTATCTAATTTATGCCAGATACTGTGTTAAGTGCAGAGGATTCAGATAAAAACAAATTCACAATTTCTCTCCTCAAAGAGCTTTAATTTTAATAGGAAGGACAGTATATAAACAATAATATGCATACAAAATATATAATATGGAAATAGGAAGTAATTTCAGAAGACCTAGCAGTTGGGGGATAGGGAAAGACCTTTTGCAGAAGATGGGATTTGACCTTAGTTTTGAAGGAAACCAGGATAGCCAGGAAATAAGGATGAGGAGGAAGATAATTTCAAGCATGGGGAACAGCAAGTGAAAATGACTGGCACAGTGAGAAGGAACATTCTGTGTAATGTCATTTCACTGACTTTCTTGCTGTTTACCATATGAAACATTCCATCTCCCTACTCTAGGAATTTTCCTTGGCTATATGCTGTGCCTGAACTTCTCTCCCTCCACATCTCTGTCATGAAGGTAGAAATGACAAAACTCACAATCCCTGTAACCACATAGACAAAATGTCCCAGATACATACTCACAGTAAATATAATCTCTTTAAGGGTAAAAAAACTCTAAATTTTGTATTTTATCCATAGCACATAGCCTGGTACCTAACAGGTAGTTAATCAATGCATGTTGGAAAGTAGATGGATGGCCAAACATTGGTGAATATAATGGAATGTCATTTATCTATGAGAACTGATGCATATGAAGACTGCAGAAAAACACAGAAAGATTTTTAGGAATTGATAACCAGAAAAAAAAACCAGGAAAACAATATATAGAATGACTTTTATTATGAAAATGAAAAGAACAAAAACTACAATAAAGACTGTACACTGGAATTATAATGACCAAATCTGAAGTCCAAGAAGTGATGAACAAACCTATATCTAACCACACCTGAGACACTCTGACTCATTTACTATTTCTTAAAGGGAAAATAGAAGAAGAAAATGAAACATAATTTCTATTACAATATAAATGGAAAAAACAAGACAAAACTGAACAGAGTAGTTATGATAACTGACATATTGGACAATTTTGCTGAAATGTTTTTTTTTAATTTCTTTTTTAAAAAAATCCTTAGGGGGGCGGAGCCAAGATGGCGGAGTAGAAAGACTCACCTATGCTAGGTCCGAACCCACAGCCCATAGATTTCCTGTAAAAAGAACTCCTGACAAATTCTGGAGCAGTGGAGGCTGCCGCGCAGCAACACAGTGAAGGAGAT
>JAQQSK010017571.1:0-10084 GCA_028658325.1 Potorous gilbertii | reverse complement strand
GGAGAAGGAGATAAGCAGGGTGGGGGGGGATGATGGAAGGGAGGGCAATGGGAAGAGGGGGCAGCTTGAAGGCAACACTTGGGGAGGGACAGCATCAAAAGAGAGAATAGAAACAATGGGGGGCAGAATAGGATGGAGGGAAATATAGTCTTACACAACACGACTATTATGGAAGTCATTTGCAAAACTACACAGATATGGCCTACATTGAATTGCCTGCCTTCCCAAAGGGAATGGGTGGGGAGGGAGGGATGGGGAGAAGTTGGAACTCAGAGTTTTAGGAACAACTGTCAAGTATTGTTCTTGCTACTAGGAAATAAGAAATACAGGTAATGGTGTATAGAAAGTTATCTGGCCCTACAGGACAATAGAGAAGATGGTTACAAGAGAAGGGAGGGATGATAGAAGAGAGGGCAGATTGTTGATTGGGTAAATTAGAATGCTCGGTGTATTGGGGTGTGGGAAGGGGCCAAATGGGAGAAAATTTGGAACCCAAAATTTTGTGGAAATGCATGTAAAATTAAATAAATAAATTTATATTTTAAAAAAATGTTTATAAAGTACTTTTCTTGCATACTTCCCGGGAATTAGACAGTTTAGTTGTGACAGATATTTTAGAGAGAAATACACTGAGTCTCAATGAAGTTTAATAACTTGCTCAAGCTCACACAGTATTAGCTGGATTTGAGATTCCAGCCCATATTCTGAAAATAAATACAATTCTCTTTCATGTGGTGGTAGGAAGCATTTTTGTAGTTTTATGAAGTATCCATTATAAGGGGCAAAGTGGCAAAGAAAAGGCTCATTTTCTATTTAATCCCTCTGGTTCTATCCCTGCTGACAACAGAGAGAGTAAATCCTACATATTCATAGTTATCCCAAGTCAATCTAAGAAATCTGAAAAATGTGTCCTTAGTACCTTGTCTTCTCCCTTTTTGGAGTCTCTTACTTCCTTCTTGGTATCCATCCATACTGCCTTCCTCCAAGTGATCAATTCTGATTTCCAATTCCAAAATAGTAATTGCTAACATTTATATAGTACTCTAAAAGCTAACAAAGTATTTTACATGCATTATCTCATTTGGTCCTCATGAGAACCCTGTAAGGTAGGTGCTATTATTTTCCCCAATTTACAGAAAAGCAAAACTGAGGGTGAGAGAATTTAAGGTATTTGCCCAAGGTATCACAACTAGGAAATGTTTGAGACAGGATATGAATTCAGATCTTCCTGTCTCTAAGTCCAACACTCTTTCCACTGACCTACTATGCATGCAGGCAAATGGATCTAGCCTTCACCAGCAGGCCTTACTCAATATTAAAATGAAAGTATATAATTTCTCGCTTTTCTCTAAAGGGATATTTTTGTGAAAATAGGAGATCTTTAAAATTGTCAAGCTTCAAGATCCAAAGCCATAAATGCTTGCTGGTGGAATTTTCAGTGAAGAGAAAGAAAGAAGAAAATATTTTAGTTACAGGAACCTGTCTATCACAGCTCAGGTTGTAGTTTTACAGAACGTTAGGGAACCTTAGATCATAGGATCTCTGTGCCAAGAGGCACCTTAAAATATAGAATGACAGAACTGGAAGATACTTAGTGATTATTTAATCCAAACTATTCAGGTGAGAGAGGACTGAATTCTAGAAATATGAAGTTACTTACACAAGGTCACATTGTGAAATAGTGAAATATTAGAATCCAGATTTCTTACTCTCTGTCTTTCCACTATCCAAGGAGCCTAGATGTATATCAAATGTATGTCGGCCAATTTCACCTACATGTAAGGTAATGCCCTATTGTTAAGGAAGTCTATATGGCAGATTTTTTTTTTCTTCTGCCCTAAACCCACTTGGAATCAGTGTCTACCCACAGCACTGAGCTGCTTACTTTAAGACTATCAGATACATCATCATATTCCAAACTGTGCTGAAAAATCTTTTCCTTTTCTCTAAGAAATCTTTATTAACTCCCAAACCCCTGCAGGGGCCTGGAGGCTGGGCTAATGATTAATGGCTCCTGAATTATGATCTAGATAGAAATGCTACTTGGTGGAAATTTATACTGAGAGTGGTAAGATAGAATTCTTCCAGCCCAGGGACTCAGTATTCATTGCACAACATAATTGCAAAGGGTAGATAGATACTAAGAACTCAGGTGAAACGTGTTCCAGGAGTGGATATTCTGCATCTAAGCATTAGACCACAGTCACCTCCAAGTCCCAATTTAGAATACCTCTTTCTCCTCTTGGTATTTCTACTTTTGCTCCTTTGCATTTGCCAGTACCTTTACCTCCATAGCTTTCCTATTGTCTGCTTTAGGATCTTTCTGGAATTTTCCGTCCTACTCACCTCTCTGCCTTTACTTATCTGTGGTCACTTTCAGGTTACCCAAGCCTTAGAATCATTCCTTAAAGGTAGTACTGAGCTTGATCAGTCCTTGATTCAATATCAAGGATATCTCATAATCTCCTGATGATTTCATATTGTCTGACAAATATTCTAGTTTCTTGATACTTCTGCTGCCCCATTAAACTCTTGCAACTTGTTTTATATCCATGTCTTTTCTTCCTGGATTCCAGGCCTTCCAATGTACAAATCTCTGTGAGAAATGGGCTTTGATATTTTATATCTACCAGGGCATTTCACCATTGATCTGACTCATTCTTACTTTGTCCTTTGGTTCTTGTGTTCTCTAATGCTGCCTGGTATCAGTTCCTTCTTTTCTGTGACTTTTTGTAGAATTAACTACAGTTTGTTTTCCCATGACTAATCCACAGCTCCATAGACACGACTCTCTTGGACCTGGCATCACACTCTGCCATGCTTCATTGCTAGGTCTTGAAACAGGATACATCCTACCCATCCTTGAAGGCCCAGCCCAAACCTTGCCTTCTCCAGGAAGCCTTTTTAAATTATTCCTTCCCATTTTAATCCTTTCTTTTTTTGTCCTTTGAACTCCTATAGTTCTTGCTGTTTTTACTCCTCAAGAGTTATTTCTTGGTACTGTCTATCATTTTTATATTTATGCGTTATTGTTCCTATGTAAAGCTACACTCTAAACTCATAGTCTCATCTTGGTCAGAAAGGGAGATGGCAGATATGATCTACAATCACAATAGTACATGGTAAGGGCCAGGAATATATAGAACCCAATACTAAAAAGGCCAGAAATTTAATAGATTATATCAGAAAAGTATTTGACTTCCCAATATTCTCTACATTTTGCATTCCAATGATGGATTTGAGTGGAGAAGAGTTGTATTCAAATCCCAACTCAGATACACAAGATCCTGGACACTTAGAGAATTGAGAGCAAGAAGGGAATGTAGTATCCATTTAGTTTATTTTTGCACTTTGCAGAAGAAAAACTGAGGCCTAGGCAGGTTAAATGATTTTTCCAAGGTTTTTCCAGTCATTTTCAGTTGTGTCTGACTCTTTGTGACCCCATTTGGAGTATTCTTGGCAAAGACACTGGAATGGTTTGCCATTTTCTTCTCCTGCTCATTTTACAGATGAGGAAACTGAAGCAAATGGGCTTAAGTACAATTAATGTGTCTGAGGCCTTATCTGAACTCAAGAAGGTGAGTCTTCCTGCTTCTCAGCCCAGCGCTCTACCCACTATGCCACTTGGCTACCCTTCTCCAGGGTCACACAGACACAGCAGCAGAGTTGGAATTTAAATCCAGGTCCTCTTACTCCAAATCTGTTGTTCTCTTCATTGTATTGCAGTCTCTCAAACCTATCTTTGTCTCATCTATAAAACTGGAACGATAATGGTTGCAATGTCTACCTCATAGAGTTATTGAAAGAAAGGAACTTTATAAACTTTAAAGTATTATATACGTGCTTGAATCTTCCTGCTCCTGTAATTTGTTTCCTGTATCCTTGGATTCTGTTATAGGAAAAAAAATCTTGATACCATCTTGGATTAGCTTTTTTTGACTTAGCTCATTTGAATTTAGATTTGGAAAGTATTTTTCTTCTCTAGGAGAAAATTACGCATCCCAGACACTGTGTTTGCCTTAATCACTCAGAAAAATCAGTCTAAGACATACCCAACTAGAATGTGAGCTTCTTGTATCCCTCACAGAGTAACATAGATGAATAAGATGTGGTTTTTCTCAAATGAGAAGAGAAAGAGGAAAGGAGGAGAGTCCTGAGTGCACAATGACAGTGGGAGCCCTGGGATGCATGAGGGAACTGAACAACTGAGAGATCATGGTGGGAGAGACTGCTGCACATTGCAAGGGTAATGCTGGAAGGGAACACAGAGGGAGCCTAAGGCAGATGTCTCCTATTCACAATTTATCAGAGGGACAGCCCTAGGCAATGGGCTCATGTTTAGAAATTCAGGAAATGAGGCATATGTGATTTGTCCCACATGTAAGTGATGTAACAGTTGTAGAGAGTTCAAGGTTGGGGAAGGAAGAAAGAAAAGAGAGAAGGAAGGAAGGAAGGAAAGATAAAAAGGACAAAAGTATGTATTGAGTCCCTAGTAGCACCTTTGTACCAGACCCTATACTGAGTGCTTTAAAAATTCTATCTCATTTTATCCACACAACAATCCTAAGAGAGAGAGAAATGCAAT
Source organism: Potorous gilbertii (assembly GCA_028658325.1). Lineage (NCBI taxonomy): Eukaryota > Metazoa > Chordata > Mammalia > Diprotodontia > Potoroidae > Potorous > Potorous gilbertii. The sequence continues at coordinate 5,499 of JAQQSK010017571.1, read as the reverse complement.
TTTTATCCCCGTTTACAGTTGAGGAAATTGAGGCAAACAGGTTAAGTGGCTTATCCAGGGTCAAACAACTAGTAAATTTCTGAGTTTTTCCCCACTGAGTGGAGGTTTTATCTATACACTGTTCCCACAGCTGCCAAAATATGTGCACTGAAGCAGAAAGTAATGTGGAGAGAGCACTGGGCTGGGAGACAGGAGAATGATGACCTGATTTTGATTTTACCACTAAATTGTATCAATCAATGAATTAACAAGCAAGTATTTAAGTGCCTACAGTGTTCTAAGCAGTTTACTAAGCACTGTGAAAATAAAGACAAAAGTGATACGGTAATGCCCTGTCCTCAGGGAGCTTCAGTCCTGTAAGAAGAGGGTACACACATAGGGATGTGGTGTCTAGGGAAGGGAGTTTGGTTGATGCTAGTTATTCCTACCCAGAAGCAAACTTATGCCCAGGGACCACAAGAAGCTAGTCATGGTAGTACAGATAGTAGTTGGTTAATACATATATTATTCCATGGAATTAGTCTATTTTTTTCTTATGTACTTATATGTGGCAAACTCCAGAATTTACTTCCTTTGTTATTGAATAAGGGTTTTAGAACAGAAAGGCTAGGTTTATGGGGTAATGGGAAAGGGTACATGGTCTGGACAGTGGCAGGTATTTTGAGGTAGAAAGAAAGGGGAGGTAGATACCCATAAGACTGGAGAACCGGTGGGTTGGGTAGGTCTTGGCATGTAGGTGAATTCCTGAAGTATTATGGTCTTGAACTAACTAGCATACTGGATTGAAAAGAATTGTCATTTACTTACCCATCATTCAGTGCAGCTCAGCCCCCAGGTCACAGTCCCAAAGATGATTAATTTATGTCCTTGAATATATGTGTCTATTAGGGGGAAGGAATTGCATGAATCACTTAGGAGGGTAGTTGTTCTTGGTGGGAAAAATGAGGTGTGTGTATGTGTGTGTGTGTGTGGTGTGTTTGTATGTGTTGTGTGTGTTGTGTATATGTTGTGTGTGTGTATGTTGAGAGGGGAATGGTCTACAGCAAAACAGGTGGGAGGATTCTTATGCTACATAGACCTTGGTGTCATGGAATAAGTGTTTCCTTCCTCAGCCCTCAGTTTCTACATTTGGAAAATGAAGATACTGGAGTAGATGGTCAGTAAAATTTACTCCCTCCCTTAATATTCTCTATTCTGAGGTCTCTTCTAGCTCTGTCATTTTATGGTACTCTCTTTTCAAGCACTCAGTTTTTCATACAGGTGGTAGAAGCAAAGGAGCGTGGATGTTCTATTGCCTACATTCACCACCGTAGCACCATAAATAATTTAACTGGAAGTTGTTCTGAGAGTAGGGCCTTGTCAATAGAGTCCTTTTGGCAAAGAGAGGGCTGTGGTTTTAGCAAGAGATATCTAAACATATTTCTAGGTGACTTTAGGTGAGTAATGAACCCCTTTTGGCCTCAGGGTTACATGGAAAATTGGGTGGAAAAGACTGCCAAGAGATGTGTGTAAAGCAAGAAGCCAGACTGAGTTTCCCTGAGTAAATAAATTGCAAAAATAAAGTATCTTTTTACTTGCATATAAAAACAAGACAACAAATGCCTTTTGCATAATTGCAGCAAAGGGCCCAAACCAGCCATTTCCATTTGCAATTTCATATTTCAATAAACTTTTATTTATTTTCATTTGCAAGTGAATTTGCTGCTAGTGAAAAAAAAAGAACTCACAGCTCTGGTCTGAGCCAGGTTTCTGGGAACTCTTACCTCCCCTACCAGCAGCCTTTTTATCAACCAGATCTTCCCACCCTGTCCCACTAGTTGCCTCTTAACTGCTGACTTGGTCCTAGAACTACCTCAACCACTATAGAGTCCTAGAACATCAAGGATAGAAGAAACCTTAGTACATGCAATGGAAAGATATATGAAATATTAAATTTAGAAAGAACCTTAAAATATAGGTTGTTAGATAGAACAAAGAAATGTTACAACTAGAAGGGATTTTACATTATCTTGTCCAACTTCTTCATTTTAGAAATGGGGAAACTGTGGCCTAAAGAAGTAAAGCTACTTGCCAAGGTCACATAATGAGTTAAAGGCACAATGAGGAAGAGAACTTAGGTCTTTCTATATAGTCTAGAGTGTATTTATCCAATCTGCCCCCAATCTGTTTTTCAAGTCAGTTTTCTGCCATCCCCTTCTTCCCATATTCCAATGCTTTGTTGATCAGGGGTCCAAATAGAGGTAACATAGTACAAGGGAAAGAAGACTAAACTGACAATTAGGAGGGTAGTGCTTAAGTTTTTGGCATCCTTTACAAGAAAGTGTGAATGGGAAAAGTTCTGAGTTTGGAATAAGATGGCCTGTATTTGATTCTAAGCTCTTCCATTTGCTACCTAGATAAGCCTTTGCAAATCCTTTAACATCTTTGGTTTCAGATGCCTCATATATAAAGTAAGTAAACTGGACTAAATAATGTACAGATCCCTTGCAGTTCTAAATCTATGTTCCTAAATTACTGGCCTTCTCTTGTCCTCAGTTCTTGCAACTGTCAAATGGGAATTCATTTGTTTACTTAGCATCTTTAAGCACATAGTATGTGTAAGGCAAGGGCATCTAGGTGGCACAATGGATAGAGTCCAGGTGTGAAGTCAAGAAAACTCAACTTCCTGAGTTCAAATCCAGCCTCAAACACTTACTAGCTGCATGCCCATAGGCAAGTCACTTAACCCTATTTGCCTTAGTTTCCTTATCTGTAAAATAAGCTGGAGAAAGAAATAGAAAACTATTCAGTATCCCTTGCCAAGAAAACCCCAAATGGGGTCACAAAGAGTTGGATGTGACTGAAAAAAAAGAGTGAAAAAAAATGCGTAAGGCACCATGCAAAATATAAAAACAAACCAATGTCTCTCCTCATGGAGCTTATAGTCTATCAGAGGAAATCCTATATAAAAGAATACATAAATAAAACAAATTCAAAATCATTCCTGTGATTTCCCAGGCCAAAATTATCTTCCCTGTCTTCCACTCCCCTATAACTGTTATTTTCCGCATTGGGGAAATACATTCCCATATTACCCTTCAGAGAAGGGGTTATAATTATATTCTAAGTTCTGAGCACAGTGCCTGTCATGATGGAAGCTCATTTACTCATTTCAATCCATTCCAATCCAGTCAACATTTATTAAGCAGCAACTATGCACCAGGCATTGAGTTAAGCATTGGGGATACAATTAATAAAAAAAAGAAGGATGTTTGGGTGTTTTGGAGAACTAGCACCTCTGGTGTAAGGGTTTATTTGATTGTATATTTCATGACTAGAAGTTATTTGGAATGTTTCAGGAAAGCGAGGCTGGAACCTCTCATGAAGTTCTTTAAATGCCAAGAAAAGGAGTTCATAGGGCAATAGGAAATCATTGAAGCTTCCTGATCAGAAGAATGACATACTATGTCTTGATAAAATTTCCTTCTCTGTCTCACAGGATTATTAACCTGATCATATGAGATTTTCACCTGTGTCCAACTCTTTGTGACCATTTTTGTGTTTTTCTTGGCAAGGATACTGAGTGGTTTGCCATTTCCTTCTCCAGCTCATTTTACAGATGAGGAAAATTAAGCAAACAGGGTTAAGTAACTTGCACAGGTTTCCACAGTTAGCAAGTGACTGAGTTTGGATGTGAACTCAAGTCTTCCTGACTCCAAATCTGACACTCTAACCATTGCACTACCTCACTGCTATCATGTCAGATAACCAAGATGACTAAGAAGTAATATGCTATGCAAGTGCTGGATATTATTCTTATATACTTCCATTAAGGAACTGTATTTTTCACTTATAACCTGGTACTTTGACTTATAGAGGTGGCTCTGTTAGAACAGAAAATTACCTTAGAAATCATCTAGTTCCACCTTCATTTTCCAGAGGAAGGAAGCCTCTCATCTAATGTCATACAGCCATTTTTTGGAAGATCAGAGACTAGAACTTGGGTCCCCTGATTCTTGGCCTTTTCTACCACACCAGCTGTTCCTCCCCTGCAGTGCTGGAAAGCAGGGAAAAGAGAGAAAGACAGGAGTGTGGGTGAGGGTATGGGGACACAGTAGAATGAATTCTGTCCATATGGTAGGGAGCATGGCATTGGCTGCCTCAATATGGAGTGGTTCACCTGGTGATGGATGCTGTCATTAGTGCTTACAGCACTTACAGGCCAGCATTTATCTAGGCTGACAATGATTTATGTCTGAGCTGTGTGTCCAGATTAAGAAGAAAAAGAGACTGGCAATGGCAAACACTGGAAGATTTGGCTGGAGGGGCTTAAGGGACTGTTAGGATTGGGGTGAATCTGGCAAAAGGGCAACCAGAAACCAGTATCTTCCTCTGATCTCTCTTCTCTTACTTACCCTTTACCACATATCTTCCAATCCTTTCATAATCAACAGACCTGGAAACCATTCTGACTCTCAGAATACTTCAAGTCCCTTGCCTCTGTCTGTGTTGAGTAGACTTCATTGTAACTTAGTGACTGATAGCTCCTTACAACATAATATGAGTATTCTTTGGAGAGGCTACTATAACCCTGTACATACAGGGTGCAATCATCTCACATTGAAATATGAGAAAAAAGAAGTCCAGAGAAGGGAAATCCTTTGCTCAAGGTCACGAAGCAAATGGGTTCCACAGTCATGACTAAAACTCTAGCTTGTATATTGTGCAAACCCAATCACTTAGAGTGGTTTATATTTAGTGTCTGCATATTGTGTTGGTTGCAGTATAGGAAGGAGTTCAAGATATCTAGGGTAACAATTGGGCATAATGGGAAGAAAATGAATTCAAAGTGGATGAAGAAACTGGGAATTTTTGACTCAGATGGTCATGGAACAACTCTGGTTCTATGTTCTGCCTCTGTAAAACGGGATAAAAATCAAGCAGCAAGCATTTAGCAAGTACTTATATAACAGGTACTGTGCTAAATTCTGTAAATATAAATTAAAAGGAAACAATAGACTCTGCCCTCAAAGAGTTTACCTTCTAATGGGGGACATAATATCCTCCTCTCTCCTCCCCTCCTCTCTCCTCTTCTATGATGTTCTATCCAGGAGAAGGTTTACTCCATGGCCAAAAATTGCCTTTTTTCCTTTGGATTTACTGGCTACATTTCTTGCTCAAAGATCAAGCTTCAAACCCAATTCACTATGAAGCTCATAGACTGGACAAGTCCCCACTCACCTAGCCCAGAGTGAATGTATTTACTACCCTTGATAAACTACTTAAAGAAGCCTGTTCAGTGAATGGGTGTGTCTCACTCAAAATGAGAATGTGATAAGACCTTAGCCTGAAAGGCCCAGGTCTCACATTGCATCTTGGGCCATCTCCAGTCCTCCTGATGAATATCAGGCCACTGGACCCAGATGGCTCAAGAGAAGAAAGTGAGGTTGGTGACCTTGGGCAGCCCTCCCTCACTCAAATCAAAGTCAACTGCAAGTCATGTCATCATCTCAATGTCAT
>JAQQSK010017570.1:0-10084 GCA_028658325.1 Potorous gilbertii | reverse complement strand
CTTCTATGGTCTTAGTTTTTTTCCCTTTTCTGGGCATTTTCCCAGCCAGTTACTTGACTTCTGAGAGTCCTCTCCACCCCAGCCTAGATCTGCCCAGCTAGTGCTTGGGGGTCTGAGATTCAAATGCTCCCAGACAGTTACTTGACTTCTGAGAGTCCTCTCCACTCCCTGGCCCAGATCCGCCCAGCTAGTGCTTGGCGTCTGAGATTCAAATGCTGCTCCCCAGCCTCAGGGCTTTTGGCAGCAGGCCTCACTGCTCTTCAGTGGGAGCTTATCTGCTGGTTCTCAGTTGGGGGCAGGGACGCCTCCCAGGCCCAGTTCCCTCAGGGGGTTTATGCAGAGATCTTTTGTAATGGAGTTGCGGTGGAGCCCCTGCCTGCTCTGGGAGTCTCTGGCTGAGCTGCCTCTGCCTCTGCCCTGGCCACCGCCTCCCAAGGGGGTCCGAGTCCCCGAGATACCCCACTCCCCTCTCAGCCCGTCTCTCTCACTGACCTGTGCATCTGTGGGTGGAGGGACCTTCGTGGCCGCCAGAGATTCAGGTCCCTGAGGCCTGCTTGGGTCTGCCGGCTCCTCTCAGTGCGGTGTAGCCGGGGGAGGGGGAGGGGAGGACTCGGCAAGGCAAGGCTCCGCTCCCGTCTGGGGTACATTTGTGGTCGGTTTTTCAGGGCTCTCTGCCACGGAAATCTCCTTCACTATGTTTCTGCATGGCTTCCACTGTTCCAGAATTTGTCAGGAGTTTTTACAGGAAATCTATGGGCTGTGGGTTCGGAGCTAGCATAGGTGAGTCTTTCTATTCTGCCATCTTGGCTCCGCCCCCCCACAACATGATTATTATGGAAGCCTTTTGCAAAACAACACGTATTTAGTCTGTATTGAATTGCTTGCCTTCTCAGTGGGGCTGGGGAGGGAGTGGGGGAGAGAGACAAGTTGCAATTCAAAGTATTAGCAACAAATGTTGAAAATTTTTATTGCATATAATTGGGAAATAAGAAATAGAGGATTTGGGATATAGAAATTTATCTTGTCCTACAAGAAAAGAGAGAAGGTGGGGATAAGGGAAGGGTGAGGTGTGGTAGAAGGGAGGGTACATTGAGGGAAGGAGTAATCAGAATGCGAGGTATTAGGAAGCAGAGAGAAGGGATTGACAAAAATTGGACATGTTACAAAGTAAGGTAAAAGCAATTACTATTGAAACAATTGACTGAATTAATTGCTGAGAATAAATCAATGACATTTTTAGTTTGGGGAAAAGAATTTTAGTTTAAATTTCCTAGAGGAAGTTAACCTCGGGTAAAATTTGGCATTGATGGAAAAGTTAAGGTTTTATTGGTAAATTTGATTTTATGATTGCTCTTTAATCAGGAACTAGAACATGTATAGAAAGGCATACAAGCCACTTAAGACTTGCCTCAAAAGATGTTCCTTAGCCAAAGTGAAATTATGATCATATTTGAAACCTGATTATTGGAACTTGCCATTTTTAGATGCTGTGGGACTATTAAGTGACTGTTCTTCTGAGTCTAACTCCAAGTATGGATAGCAAGAAAGGTGATCTGAGCCTCCAATCCATGATGCCAGTAAGCAGTTGAGATACTGGTATGAACTGCAAAAAGTGATCTCATGGGAAAGGTGGGAGAGTGGCTGTTCAGCCTGGGTTGATGTAGGATTCTCCTGACTCAAGTTCCCCACTGACACCTGGCAGACTTTAAACCTGACTGAATACAAGTGGACAATCTAATCCTGCCTGGAATTGACATAAAGTTGGGGAGATATTGTACCCCTGCAATGTCCCTACTCTTGGTGACAATTTCCTATAGTCAAAAGGTTCGTAAGCTTAATACCAGATCTATTAAATTATAGATTATTAGTAGTGGAACATCCGAGGGTAAGTCTAAAATTAAACTATTAGGCATAGGACTTTAGGCCAACAACAATAAGTTACTGTCCTTTAATTCTTAGTAATAGTGTGGAGACAATTAAGTCAAGGGCTTGTGAAGTTATCATACATAATTATTGTTTGTATCTCAGTTGGTTAATGTTAAAAAAAAATTCTTTTGTTGTCCATACTGTAAATGCTTTAAAAAGAAGTATTGCCTGACCAAATGTTTGAATTGTCTTTATCTGTTATAAACTGTGTTAAAAACGAAAATTAAAATTTAAAAAAAAATGCCCAGTGTCAGGAAGTTGAGTGACTTGTGTGAGTATGAGCAAGGAGGCCAAGGAGACCACAAGCCAAAGAATAAGATCAGAGGCTGATGGCCTGCCATCTCTTGGACTGAAACCACTTTGAAGTGAATAAGAAGGCCACCTGTGAAAAATACCCTGACCCAGCCTGTTTGTCTCTGAAGGAGCATGCTGGTCACATCCAGCAAGGCTAGTAAACTGGCCCTTAGGGGTCTGCAGACTGTTGTGAGAGTTCTAGGCTCAGGACTCATTTTATCTCCCCTACAATCCACATATAGCATCAACAGGACAGGAAATCTGGAGCAACCACAGCCACAGGACGATTAATAGTGAAAGCTTTTCCAGGAGCAAACCTAATGAGGCTGAGAGTGGCCTCCAACTCAGGCTCAAGGGAACTCATCTGCACTCCTCACTACCTTTGATGTGGGGAGAGATTAGCTTTGTTCACAGATACACTGCATTGAGTCTGGGCCACCGTCCATTTAGGTTCTTTCAGAAGGAAAACCGACAACCTCATTTCTCAGGTCCTTAATTCTCAGCACGTTTATGGGTGGGAGACTTTTTTCTTTATTTTTAACATCTAAGTAACAATTATCTGATTTCCCTCAAAGACTAACACAAAATCTTAAGATGTCAGAACTGTATAAGACCTGAGAGATGATACAGCCTGACCAGGATCTGAGCAGGTATACTCCCTGTAGATGTTCTAACTTAAATTCTATGGCTTCTACTTATTAGAAAACCTTGTGAGCTCTCACCATGTCACCACAGAAGACATTCTATTTCTCCATGTTTCTGAATATCAGGAAGGTTGATTTCTTTTTTTCAAATATTAAATCAAAATTTATCTGCTCAACTTCCATCCTTGCCTTCTCCTTATTCCCTTTAGGGTCAGTCATACAAGTACCTCATCAATTTCATGGTCATTAACACATTTGAAGGCAGATTTCAAGAGCCCACTAAACCTTCCTTCTCCAGACTAACCATCCCCCTCATGAAGTCCATTAGTCCTATCCCTCTGGCCACTCGTCTGGGGCTACTCCAGCTGTGTTCCTCCTAAGTTCTGCTCTCAAAGAGGAATATAACTCTCCATGGAGTGCCTGATCAAGACCAAGAAACTATGACAATGCTTGTTCTTCTCATCACAATTCAAGTAGTGTGGCCTAAATATCATAAATCTGTCACATTGGACAGGTTGAAGTCCTCAAAGGCTGTAAGAGGTCCTTTGTAAACTCCTATAAAGCAGCATTACCTAGACATGCAGACAGAGCCAGGACAGGACCCTTGGCATACATCCAGGTTGGCTATGCTGTGCTAGCACTGAAAGGTGAATGTTTGCTCTCCAAATAGTATGATTTTCTCCCTTAGAGTTTATTTTAGGTCATTAGCATCTTCTCAGTAGCTTGGAAGATGGCTCTCATGCCCCTGGAAGGCTGTGTGAACACTGGAATTCCTGCAAAAACAAGGTAGTTGTCTCATTCAAAACTGCCCTGAATAGGAGCCCTCTCTAGAAAGTTATTCTCCCAGTGAGGGATTTGTCATTTTCATTCATCAGTTTCTAGAAAATGGAAGTGAGGGGAGTTGAAGTCACTCAATGAAGAGCAGGAATTTTCATCTGCTATCTTTTCCTTGGGGCTAGATTTCTTCATAACGTCTGTATAGCACTCAGTTTTACTAGGTCTGTTGTGCCTTTGGTTGTTATTGTCATAGTCTACCTTGTGGCCCTGGTTTAGTTTATTTCCCTCCTGCCTCGCTTCCTTTAGATCTCTCCATGGCTCTCTGAATTTGTAATTTATCCTTGCTTCCAGGGTAGTAAGAGCCCCTTGTATTTATAGCCCATAGCTTGCTCAGCAATCCTTCAGTCCATGGGCATCAATTTCACTTCCAATACAGTTCTATTACAAGAGTGTGCTGGTGTCTATGAGGCCTTTCTTCTCATGGATCAGGGACTTCCTGAAGTGGCAGATGTGTCCTGCCCACAGTCACTTCCTGATTGTCACTTCTCTAAGTATGGAGAAATGTGGGAAAAATCTTTGGTGCACAGAGGACCCCAGCAGGCTAAACATGGTTTATTCTCATCAAAAGACCATTTACTGTATTATATATAGAAAGAACTCTTCTGGACTCTTCTGACTCAAAAGTAGGTTTGTGTCTGTCTGTAGTATGTATTAATCCTCTCTTGCATATAGAACATAAGAGTAGATATTTTGGAAAAACATTTTTATAGTGTGAAGCAAAAATTCTTGGATAAAGCATGGGTCAGAAGGCCTGTGCTCTAGCCCCAGGAACACCACCTGCTATCTCTACAAATGGCCCTGGCCTAGTCAATTCCCTCTATGGGTTACAGTTTTCTCATCTATAAAATGAGGTATTGTGTTAGATGATTTGGAGATGCCTTGAAGTCCTAACAACCTCCAACAGACCAGAAAATAGGAGATTCAGCAGGGACTTGGTAGCTGTGAGCAAGTATATGAATATATATCATGGTAAGAGGGATGATTAGATTTGTTCTGCTTGACCATAGAGGGTTGAACTAGGAAGCGAACACAAGAAAATGAATGTTGTCATTCCTCTGATTTACCACCCTGTGACTTCCCAAATCAAAATCCCCTTCTCTAGCCACACTTTTCTTCTATTTATCATTTCCCCATCATTGGAATGTAAGCTCCTTGAGTACAGGGATTATCTCACTTGTGTATGTGGATCCCCATCACCTGATACATAACAGCCACCAAATAACTCTGTGATTAATTAATTCATCATTTGTTCATTGATGAATGAATGTGACCTGGGTCAGGTTGTTTCACTCCTCTGTGCCACCAATTTTTTTGTTTTCTTCTTTTAAACAAATGACATTAGTATTATTTGCTCTAGCCAAAGCATTGGGACATGGAAAGGCTCATACAAAGACCCGATCTTCTGTAAGTCTGTACTCAAGTTGTTGGCATTGGAATTCCTTTAGATTTATATGTCCCCCATTCCCACCACAAATGCCAAAGCCATTTAGACTTCTGTTTAAAGATTAAAATGACTCATGATAGAACAAAAACAGGAAGAAGAAGAAGTGGTAGTGGTGGTGGAAGAAGACTAGTGGTGGTAACAGTGGAGGTGTAGACAGTGGTGATGTTAGTGGTAGTAGTAATAAAAACAGATCTATGATTCTATTGGTATCAAAAATTCCTAATTTGGAAACTCACTCACCTCCTATGGATTAGAATTGGCTAAACAACATAGGCTTTTAAGATCAGAGATATAAAATTGGGAAAGAATTTATAAACCATACAGTCAAAAGTCTTTAAGATGATAAAGACTGGAACTTGTCTGAGATCTCTCAAGTTACTCTCCAAAAAGCTTTAAAATAATGCCTTAAAATGAATTTTGGAATAGCAGCAGCAACAAAGAGGAGTGGCAAAACAATTTTCTAGCCAAAGATCACTTAGAAGATCAACAGGAAATGTCCGGGTTGCTGGGGTGAGACTGGAGTGTGATCCAGCGCAGGCTATGCCTTCACAAGCTAGCAGTGTGATGCCTGGCAGGTCAGCAGAAGTCCTTCAGGATGCCTAAATCAATGGCAGCAAGTTCTGTAGCCCTCAGCACAGACATGGTAAAGGGGTCAGACAACTGGTCAGAAGGAGAGTACACAGTACCCTTTGGTGGTACTGTGTGCCAGACTGTTGCATTGACCATGTGTGGATATGAGAGGCTGGCCCAGATCACAGCCCCAATGTAAGGAAGAGTGATAACACAGTGGAGCTTATGGGCTGTAGGGAATAGGGACCCTAGGCACAGAGAAGCACTTGAGGTTACTCACAGACCAGACCACAGGAGAGCAGTGACTGCACATTTTCTTAAATCATACCACTTTGGAAGAATCAAATACTTACAGACCTCCAGCACTAGCTCTGAAAATAGCAATACAAAAAATAATCTGGAGCTTGGGACAATGTTTCCTTCACCTCAGGAGCAGATTTCAACTTTAACATGAAGTTGAACGTCAAGAAATAGTCTGAGAAAATGAACAAGCCACGACAACAACAACAACAAAGCACCTAACCATAGAAAGTTACTGCGGTGATAGGGAAAATCAAAACACCAACTTAGAAGAAGACAGCAGTGTCAAAACAGCTACATGCAAAGCCTCAAAATATGCAAAGACCTGGAAATCTATCTGCCAAGACAAACCCTGGAACTATATAAACACAATTACAAAGCACTTTTCACGCAGATATAGTCAAGATCCAAAGAATTGGGAAAAATCTTAATTGTTCTTGGGTAGGCTGAGCTAATATAATAGAAATGACAATTTTACCTATATTAATTAACTTTGGTGAATATTCAGTGACATTCCAAACAAATTCTCCTCAAAAAAACTTTTTTAAGCTAGAAAAAAACTTAAACAAAAAAATCATCTGGTAGAGAATTGCCTAGGACAAAAAGGTACCTTGCACAAAGTCATTCCACCAGAATATGTTATAGGTGGGACTCAAGTCTACTTGACTCTCAACACTATACTACAGCACATTCCTTCAGTGAAGTGGTATTTCCATCACTCCACAACTGGTAATCCTTTCTTGAAACTATCCAGGCTAATTTATAGAGACAACTGATGATAGAAGAAATACATGTATTAGCATTTTCAAGAACTAACTTGAAATTCACTTCCTCAAGGAAGGCCAACCAGATCAGGGGCTACCTTTCCCTTCTCCTTCCCTCCATCTGTACTTTCATGCTGCTTTTATATTTAGTATTCCCGACTGCACTTGCTGCTCATTGATGCTTATTGACTCTTAGATATCTTTGGTAGTTCCCCAGAAGTGGACAGTATGTCCTCTGATATTTTTCACAAGAAACAACTTACATACACTTTTATTTTCATAGCACTTTAAACCCAAGGCTTTATGACATAACTGAAGGAGTCTTAGTCATGGAGGGAACTACTATGTTCCAGGAACTGTGAAGGGGGTACAAATAAACAAACAAACAATATATAATTCAGGCATAAAGACTTGGGTCTAGCTTCAGTCATTGCACTCAGAGACTACGACTCCGTCATAATCTCTGGGAATCTCAGTTTGCCCTTGTTCAAGGAGCATAGGAGATGGAAGTGGTAAATAATTTGCATTGACTCCCTGATTCACTGTAAACCAACAATCGCACTCACATAGAAGTCATCATTACTATCACCAATGTTTTGTTCTTCAAGTTCAGGGTAGTCACCCTCTTCCCAACAAGACCCACGAGCCTGCCAAGAAGATACAGCTTCTCCCCACTACCCTAGCACAGACTCTTGAAAGTATGGGGCCCCCTCCAAGTTGTTTTTGGAGCCTGAAAAACCAGGAAACCAATAGGTGTCCCAACACCTATGGAAAGTTGACTTCAATAGATCCTGTCAGGGAAGCAGAATATTTCCTCAACTTGCCAATTAAATTATCACCATTTTTCCCCTGCATTTATTAAACCTTCAATGTGTGGAAATCCTGTCAGTCACCACACACACACACACACACACACACACACACACATACATGCACACATGCACATATACATACACATATAGAAAGTTTGACCATTGAGGAAGGCAGGCACCAGACACATGCATTACCTGACTAGCCTCCCACAGCCACTTGCCTTGTTTGGCTCTGGGATGCTGCCAAGGCAGAGCAAAGGGCACAGGAAAGATTTTTACCCACCCCCACATGCACCCATGCACACATACTCACACAAACACACATGCACAAACATCTATTTTGGTTGCCCCAGAGGTACCTTTCCTCCACTGTCCAGTCTGGTTCTGCTCAGACAGCCAGAGTCAACTAACTCCTAAGGTACACATCCTACACACATCAGACCCAGTCAAGGATATGGTCAAAGTCTCCAGCAGCCCCTTTATCCCTGTAGTGGCTCTGGCCATGGCCTTGACCCTTACATATGTTACCTTTAGAAATCCCAAGGTGAAACAGGATTTTCACTGTTGTCTTCCTCACACACAACTCCACCCCATCCAAAGTAACCTCTCAGGATGCCATCACTTTCTGTGGACTCACTTTTTTCTCACCTGTCTTATGTGAGGAACACCAAGTCCTTTTCCTGATAAACAGCCTCACAATAGGTCTGGAGAAAGAAGAGCTATTACAATTACTTGAGCCCAAACTGTCCTAAGAGAATGATTCAGCAGCACATCTTTCTCTATACTTAGATAGTTCAGTGGATCCATTGGTGTCCCCTCATTGGAAGACCACAGGTCCAAGTTCCTCTCTACTTTCTGCATCCTTGACCAGCTATGTATGCCATGTCTTTCCAGAAAATCTCCAGGGAGAATTTAGCCAATGAAGAAGCAGAGATTAGGAGATTTAAGAGATTCAAAGCTTTTAATTTATCCTCATTATGTAGAATGCGTGCTCTTGATTTTAGCTAGGTATTATTTATATTTTTAAGTCCCATTTATTCCTATGCTTTCTAAAGCATCAATAGAAATGTGTACTGTATTTCATCCAGAACCTTTTTTCTGTATCTCTTAAAATAATCATGTGATTTTTGTCATGTCTGCTATTGATTTAGACAATTACGCTTATAGTTTTCATAATATTGAATCAGCCCTACACTTTTGGTATAGATCTAAGTTGATCATAGTGGACGATCTTTGTGATGCTATTATCGTAATTTCTTTGATATTATTTGATTTAATTATTTGCATCAGTATTCACCAGGGAAATAGTTTTACTTTATAGGTCTGCAGTTTTTTTTTTCTGTTTTTTTTCCTATCTTGTCCTTTGTCTTCTAACCAAGGTCACCCAGCTGCTATGTGTCAAAGGAAAGAGGTGAATCTTGTTCTCATGGAACCTATAGACAAGGTGAACTCTCTAGCCACTGTGCCACATGAGACTTATACATTTACAAGAGAAGTTATAAGTTTCCAAATAAGTTATTTGACCAGTCAATCCATAGGAGACCATTTGTCCTCACCCACCTGTAAATAGAAACACACACACTCACTTGGGAAATTGAGATCATTAAAGAAAAAAAACAAAACTTCCATTGCTCTTCCAACAGACAACTCCTTAAATTAGATTAAAGTTGCTGGGTTTTTCTTTACCTAAGTAAACAGGAGATTATTTACTGAGATGAGGCATTGGTCTCTTCTTAGAAAAATGAAAAGCACTGGACCTGGACTGGGCCGCATTCCTGTACTTCCTGAGTTCCTGTCCATAAATCTGAGGAGTGTGTGGGGTGATCAAGGCAACTAGCACCTCTGATAGAGGCTTTTCTGGGCCCTTTTCAGGACTGTGCATCTACCTTTGGTGTTCACCTGATTCATCAAACTCTCATCTTTGCCTCCAAGAAGCAGTAGTGTGTATAGTAGTCACATGCTGATAAATTATCTCAGCAGACCAGATAAATCAGGTTAAGGGTAACTGATAGGCCTCAAACCTGTTGGTAAATTAGGGGAATGTCTACCCAATATATGTAAAGATTTTCTCGTGGGAGAATGAATGTATAAGGACAATTTGTTCCACTGAATATGAAGGTGCTGTGAAGTGCTTAGAACTTGGTCAGGCATCCAAGATACCAAAGTCACCTACTGTGACTCAGGTCATTCACTGCCAATCATCTTAACGTTTACTCTGCCACTGGACTTCAATGACTCAGGAAGAGAGAGTGAGGCTGAAGACTTTGTGCAACTCTGCCTCACTTTAATCCAATTCACACTAAAGTCAAGATGCCATTGTGATGTCATCGGTTTTCTTTGAAAATGACAGACAAGGAGGCGGAGCCAAGATGGCAGAGTGAGAGCAACGACTCACCTAAGCTCTCCGACAAACTCCTCCAGGTACCTCCGAAAGGAGAATCTGACCAAAGTTTGGAGGTGCGGAATCCAGTGGGAGGCAGAAGGTGACAGTTT